>JAODAL010029941.1:0-50797 GCA_025379985.1 Phyllomedusa bahiana | reverse complement strand
GCCGTGACCTCCGCCTATCATTGTCCCGCTTGTGCCTAATACTTTTTTTTTGCCCCTGCAGAAGTCATTGTGCCCCCTCTCTGCCCTCATGCTGTTGGGGCTCCTTTTCCCCCTCCCCTTTCATTGTGCCACTGCTGACCTCATGTGCGCCGGGGCCCCGCCTGCCGTGCCCCCACCTGTGGCCTAATTTTTTTTGCCCACCTCCAAATTTTGTCTTTGCCACTTTGACCTCAGCGCTCCCGGGGCTCTCCCGGGTGCCCCCTCCAACTGTGTCTTTGTGCCCTGTCTGACCTTTGCTGTTTGGTTTGCCCTTGGCCCTGACCCCTTGCTTCCACCTTTGGCCTACCCCTTTTTTTTTCCCCACCCCAAATTTGTCTTTGTGCCCCCCGGCCCTCATATGCTGCCGCCGTGACCTCCACATGTATTGTCCCACTCGGGCCCCCTAATACTGTTTTTCCCCTCCAAAAAGTCTTTTGGTGCCACTGCAAAACCTCTACTGCTCTGCCGTACCTCCACACGGTTATTGTGCCACCGTTGCCTAATACGTTTTTCCGCCCCAAAAATGCATTGTCCACTGTTTTACCTATACGCTGCCCCGGACCCATGTTGAATTGTCCATCTGTGCCTAATACTTTTTTTTTTTTTCCAACCTCCAAAAAGCTTGTGCCACGTCTGCCCCTCAAAACTGCTGCCGCCGGACCTCCACCTGTTATTGTGCCCTCTGGGGCCAAATTACTGTTTTTGCCGCCCCATAATGTCATTGGCCACTGCCTGACCTCAAAATGCTCCCGCCGGGGGAAACCCCACCAACGTTATTGGCCACTTGGGGGCCTAATACTGTTTCCGCCTCCTAAGCATTGTGCCACTGTCTGACCTATCTGCTGCCGCCCGTGACCTCCACACGTTATTGTGCCCTCTGTGGCCTAATAACTTGCTTCCGTTCACCCCCCCGCCTCCATAATGTCAATTGTTGCCACTGTCCTGACCTCATACTTGATGCTGCTGCCGTGAAAAACCTCCAACGGGCGCGGATCCATTGTGGGCCATCTACTCTTTGGGCCTAATACAGTTTTGGTGTGGGCCACGCCAATCCATAATGGAATATGTGGGCCACTGCCAGACCTCAGATATACAGCAAGCCCGCCGTGACCTCCACACTGATGAGATTAGTGCCACTCCTGTGGCTTAATAACTGTTTTTTATTCCGCGCCTCCAATAATGTCCCATTGTGCCACTTGCCTTACCTCATAACTGCTTGAGCCGGCTAGCGTGCACTCCACACAGTGTAGGATAGTGCCACGTCAACTCTGAGGCCTAAAACTGTTTTTGCCAGCCTCTCAGAATGCCATTGGAGCCACAGTCTGACTGACCTCATAAATTACTAGCTGCCCAGACGTGACCTCCACCCTGTGTATTGGTTTGGCCACTTACTCTGTGCCTAATATACTGTTTTTCCCCCTCCATAAATGTCCTTGATGCCACTGTCTGACCCTCATCAACGCTGCCCGCCCCACGTGACCTCCCACACTGTGTGATTGAGCCACTCCTGTGGTCCTAATAACTGTTTGGGCCACATCCATAATGCCAATTTGCCCACAACTGTCCCCTGTACCTCATACTGCTAAGCCCGCCGTGACCTCCACACAGTGGTGATTGGCCACTACGTTGCCTAATACGTGTTTTGCCACACTCACAGAATGTCATTTGTACCCACTAGCCGCTGACCTCAACTCAGAGTGAATCTAAGTAATGTAAAAGGGCCCAGGCATGATGCTGAGCTGACTGCTCGGGCCCATGACCTCCACTGACCCACATGTGTGAATTGTGCCACTCTGGTGGCCAAATAACTCACTGAGTTTTTGCCGCCTCCAGAATGTCAATTTGTGACCACTGCCTGACCTCGTCGGATGCTGCTCGTGTCTGCCGCCGTCACCCCTTCCACACACTCTAATCACTAATGGTTGCCACCACTCCTGAGCTCGAATCAGCTTGTTTTTTTTTTTTTTGTCCAGCTCCAACTTTCCCCGCTTAGCAATGACTTTATCAGGTCAACATTCCCGCTTCAGATTTATTGGTCATTATTGCCCTCATACTCGCTTGAGCCCCGGCGTGACCTCCACTCGTGTTGAAATGTGGCCTCTGTGCCCTAATAACTGATTTTTCCACCTCCTCCATAATATTCATTGTTGATGGCCATCAGTCGGGACCTCAATCAAACTTGGCTAGGCCGCCGGTGACCTCCACACTGTGTATTTACCACACTGTGCCCTAAACTTTTTTGTTCCGCCTCCATAATGTCATTGTGCAACTGTCTGACCTCATACTACGGATACTACAAATCTGCCTGCCGTGACCTCCACAAGACTGAACAAGGTGTGATGTGTGCCACTCTGTGGCCCTAATAACTGTTTTGTCCACCTCAGAATGACCCAATTGTGCCACTGTCCTTGAAAACCGTCATACTGGCTGTCGCCCCCCCCGGCCGGTCGACCTCCACAATCAGTGTGATTGTCTGCCCTCTGAAGCCTAATACTAAGTTTTGCCCCTCCAAATGTCAATGTGCCACTGCCTGACCATCATTACGCTTTTAGCTAAAGCCCTTTTTTGCCAATGACCTCGCACACTGTGTGATTGTGCCACGTCTGTGGCCGAATACTGTATAGGCCCCCTGCCAGAATGGTCATTGCGTGCCCACTGTCCCTGATCCTCTCATGCCTTGCTGTACGATTTGGCTTGCCGCCGTCACCTCCACACGACCTATCACTAATGTTGCCACCGATTGAATCTCCAGCTTGTTTTTTTTTCCCCCCAGCTTTCGCAAGCTATGACTTTATCAGGCTGAAAAGCAAAACATTCATTTCCCGCTTCAGTTTGTTTGTGTCAGTTTATTGCCCTCTTAAGTGCCCAGGGAATTTTTTAATAGTGAAGCGATTTTCTAAGAGCGGCGGCCAGTCATGTGCGTGTCATACTAAAACACAACAACATTGTATGAAAGACCAAACCCAGCTCCCCTCTACGCAGATTTAAGCATCGCAATGCAACGTTCTACAAGAGCACCCCTGGCAAGAGGCCTCAGGGCAGCCTGGAAATAGCTGTTTTTTTAACGTGATACGAGATCTATCCGAAGTAATTACGGCACCGAAATCGAATTTTTGTCGGAAAATTCGCGAAGTGACCGAAACACAGATGTATGAGAAAATTACGGCCTCTCTAGTAATATTATTTAGTGTAGTTATTTATTTTTTTTTTTTTCTTATTCCTTTATCGTTCTTATTCATACTTCTGGTTTAATATGTATAGATGGGTGAATTGAAATTCTAACGAAGTGGACTTTGTTTAGAATTTCAGGAAAACATCTGGTTCTGAACGAAAGTGAAGTTATTACGCGCGAGACGAAGCAGTGTTCTTTTAAATTGATAAAATGGGCCGCAAGCAACATGGCGTTTATATGGGGCAAAAGAAAACTCTGGGAGGAAGAAAGTGGAACATCCCTCAAATGACATGAAAGAGAAGAAGCCAAACAAAGACGCGTTTGGATTCTGTGAACGGGTCAACTCAAAACTATAATAGAGTCCAGAACGCAGACGCTGGCAGGCTTACCGCACTCCTCTCAAATGATTCCTTCTCTTCCTGTGCCATGCGTGCTTGCTTCTTCTGCAGCCAGAGATCTCAACACAAAAGAAATAGTTTTTTTTTATAAACAGCGAATTTTGGGTGGGGTGTCACAGCTTTATCAAGACATGCTCCTCTTCCGTTATAAATTTTGTTACAGTTTGTGGGATAATGTAAATATCAAGTTCAGTGTGGGCTCCACAATTCTGCCCGCAATATACATTTTTAATGCCATCTGGTCAGTTCTTGACACATTTGATAACCAAGGTTTGTCCAAAGCCTGTTTTTGCTTTTGTCTTCAGAAAAATGAAATGGCGTGGTTAAATCCAGTTTTTAACTCCGGTTAGGCGGTTTCTTTGCTAAGGAATTTACAACTGAGGAGCCGAATATGGTATAGTGTTAGAATCTCATGTGGAGCAGAAAGTGAAGCGTGGCCAGGAGCTAACCCGGTTGGCAAAACCACGAGCCCTGCGTCAACGACTTGTACGTCACCATTGCCGGTGGCCTGGGAGACAAACGTGGCTCTAAGAATCGGTGGTGGTCCAATCATCCTCTGCATTCAGGCTGGCAAGCAGCTCGCGCCGGTTGCACACGTGCCATTGCAAGCCAGACATGCGCTACTTCACACCTCTGGCAGAAAGGGGAGCTGTTTATACTTGTTTGCCATTCAACATCCCGTCCCAGAATGCTCCTCGCTCCTCACACTAAAACCTTCAAAAAAACACACACAAAGGAAGAATCGGCGCCTCAGTCGTCGTATTCAACGAGGCAATTGCAAATAGACAACAGTATGTGTCCAACCATCCAAAGGTGAACAAAGCTGACTTTGGCTCCTGTACCAAGTTGTTTGGTAACTAGCGTCCCCCACCATTCCAAATGTGGTGGGACCTCCTGCGACCACAGCCGTGTGGCGCTGTCTAGGGCAAGTACATGTCCTTTACGGCCCCAATTCTTGGTGAATGTGCTTCCTGCCCAGAAGCCAACAACCAACAAATTGGCTGCTCCTGCGCCCAATGTTCCGCCTCCACCCTACTGCCAACCACCACAAACAAAATCATTAGAACACCGCAAATAAACAAACAAACCGACTCGCTTCCACAAAGTGCTGCTCCATCATATCAACATGTAGGTAGGGCAAACAGCGGATTCATGCGGTTCCCAACACCGTGGCTTGCCTCGGCAACGAAGTCACACAGGGAGGAGCTGCTTCCGCCGTAACAAGTGCAGCAAGAAAAATCGATGGTTGCTTACTCCGCGCCAACGAGCAAAATGGTAGCCATGTGACGACATGGGAGGAACATGGTGTCCGCCCGCTGCACTGAGGAGGGATGGTCCATCGCGCGCGCCCTGCATAGGTGCACATGTTCAATCCTGTTGTGAAAAGGTTCCTGACCGTCTATCCACCGCAATCTTCAGATAAAAGATTTCTGAAAATGGCCAAGGAAACTGTGTATGCATCTTACTAAAATCATACCATCCTAAAAAAAGCCAGCAACCAGGCCACCATCCACGAGTTGCAGTGGGGCGGCGAACGCCTCGCCCTCAACACACTACTGAATATGCAATGGCTTTTCCATCCACCCGTTTGACGAATTCCAGCCTGCGACAGATGTTGGACGGATCTGTATGAACAAAGAAAGGCCATTAACTGATATTTTTGATGTATCCCGGCGAGCAGCCGAGACAGGAGTACTCCCCCTGTGTAATTTATGGGAATGTCAGCCAGTGGCAAAAACTCATGCTTGATGGCCTGCCCGTTTGCTGAGGCTGCCACATTCGAGGAGGCCACACGTTATATGTCAGAAGTCTCACTCTAGAAACTACGGGATGAAGAACATCATTCACGGCTTCCAATCTCATCAAAAAAGAACACAATGTCCTGGAACAGATGGCTGAAAAAAAGAAAACTGTTCTGGGCAGGGGACAAGGAGACGTGGTGAAAACTATCATCAGAAGCGGTCTAACAATGAGTCCGGGATGGGGACTGAACTGGAGTAGGAGAAGAGGAGACAAAAAGAACAATGGAGCACAAGCAATGTCTGGTGAAATGAGTGGTCTTTTTCCCCCCCTAAACCAGGAGACAGAATCAGGAGCAGCTGAGGAGTAGTAGATGGAGATGAGTAAGAACAATGGCATATGACCCGCAAGCACCGTTGTCAGGTTCACTAATAACAGAAGGTATATGGAGGGATGTGAGTTCACCTCCAGTAGTCAACTGTGTAGCAGTGATGGCCCGCAGAATTCTGATTTAGGCCTGGGTAGTGGGACGATGCCAGATGAATATCCTCGCACACGCCCCGAACCCCAGACATCCGTGCAGATGGATGCCTTCTGCTCTCCACCCTATTGGGACCCTCGCTAAACCCCTGGGTCCAAAAAAAAAAAAAGAATTTAGGAAGCCTTTTTTCCACATCTGCTGCTGAGAACAGAACTTTCAGGGAGGACAAACTCTAAATACTAAAGGAGAAATCCTCCAAGAAGGGTCAGTTGGCCCGTGCTGAGCCTAAAGTGCAGCAAGGTCCATCACTCATGACAGTGTCTCGACCGGGGGGTTTTATCCCTTCCAGCCGCTCTTTATCGACGTCCTGGGCGAGAGAGTCACTACCACTGCCGAGGCGAGCAGATTGAGGTGGTAGGATGTCTGATACCACATCTCCATCAACATCAACCCTAGACTGAAGTAACGCTTGTGAGTTGTGTATCGAACAGCATCTACACCCGCCTAGTGGAGGAAAGAGGGGCACAATCGCTACTGAATTCAGGAAACCTGGATCAGGACCCTGAACCACCATGTGGGTTGGGCCTACTAAGGACATCACTCTAGCCCCCCCAGTATAGAAGATCCGCTGGACTACTGGGGGCCTCACAAATCTCCTGGATGTGTGAGGCCAACAACTTGCCAAGTTTGCAGGTGGAGAAGCTGGAATCCTGCTGAAGCGGCCTGAGTAGTTGTGGCATCAGAGCGGTGTTCAGTGCGGCGGGGGCAATAGTTTACCCAAGGAGAAAACCCGCACATGTCCCACCCAGAAATGTGGAACGACGACCTTTCTTCAATATTGAAACATGGCGCAGTGGTGGATCTGCCCATAGGATTTCCACACACCAAATTCGCCTTAGGCAATGCAGATTACATCATCCATGGACGCCTCACCAAAACCTTTGATCAAATGAGTCTGGATTCAAGACACTGCCTCATGCCACTAATCTGGATGCCCTGCGCACCCCGCCATGAAGCCACACAATCTGCTTGCCATTTCGGTTATTCTCCATCTGTGTGCCCCGTTGTACCGCCACCATCTTACCAGGGCAGTTATATGTCACCCGACCTCCACAATGTGTGTCCATTGTGCTACCTCTGACACACATTCTGGCTGGGCGTTTGTTGGATGCCATCACCTCCACACTGAGATCATTGTGCGCCCCCTCTCCCTCTGACCTCATGCTGCTGTAAAGTTATTCAGACCCCTCTCACATCCCCTGTCATTAGTTGATGTCACTCTCTAGACCACATTTCAGCTGCTGGTGTGGCATAAGGCTGCCGGGAGACCTTCTCACCAACTGTGTTATTGTGCCAGCTGTCCTGACCCTCATGCAGCTGCTGTTGTTTTACTTGCTAGCACTTAAGTCGGTCATGCCGTGCACACCTGTCATATGTGTGCCACACTCTTACCTCATGCGAGCTAGATTCGGCTTTTTTTAGAATGCTGATCGACATCCACACTATTCAATTGTGCACTTCCCTGAACCTCAAGCTGCTGTGGACTTAGCTCGCCCGTGACCTCCAACACGGTGTCATTGTGCCAGACTGTCTAGACCTCATGCTGTGCTCAGCAGCCAACTGACCATCCACAACTCTGTCCATTGTGCCACTAGTCCTCACCTCACTGCTGCTTGCCGAAACCTCCACACACTTGTCATCGTGCCCACACTGTCCCCCAAGCCACCGTGAGCTAGTATACAGTGTAGTATGGAGGAGCAGGGACAGTCCCTCCATAATCAACTTGCGCACGATGCCCTCGCAGCATGCTGATTTGCCCCAGCTGGTGACAGCCGAAATAGTCACCAATCCGGCAGTGAGGGGATGCAGGACTGTCTGGGCGCTCCACGCCGTCTTGGTGACCCTCGCATACCAGTCCAAAATGGAGCCTTTTTTACCCTCCTTCAGCTGATTGAGAGGGAGGACAACAACTGGCATACACATACAGAAAATCCTCCGTAAGTCATTTTGCTAACATTCCCAAAACTAAACCATTTTTTGAGCAAAGGAAATACTACCTCCCCTCAGCTTACATCATAAAATGCACAAAAAAAAGTTCCAAAGCTGTTTTAACTATGAAGTATAGACGTAGGTAGTTTGAATCCCGTTTTCTTGCGTTACCCAATTTGTTGAAATGCCAAGCATACATGAACAGAAAGGTAGACATAACTAACATGGGAATGTGATTTTAGGTGCTTATTTATGCCTTCGGGATGCCATTAGTGATGGAATTTAGTACAAAAACTGGAAAGAGTAGAAGCAAAAGCAAATGCTGCAAAACTTGGCTTTGGATGAGCTTCTTCATGTATGAAAAATGTGAATCGAATTCCAATAAATTAGCAGACCGAAAAACCACCATCCTCCTTGAAGAACCTGGTCTGTCAACATCCGTTGTACCTTACCACTCTTAGCCTCCGACCCATGACCACGATACCATGCCGGCTGTCCTGACCCTTCACGCTTGTCCCCGACTCCGAGTTTGCCTTAGATTTTGTACCACACACTCGCTCGCCACCATGCAAGGCAAGTTCAGATCAGGGGGTAACGAACCTGTAACCTCCCCCAGCCGCAGCAAGAGTCGGGTCTGTGCGAGTGAAGAAACCGGGACCTACTTAGGAATCGCTCTCCCTGGCATGGCTATTGCCATTGGTCCCCTGTTATGATGACTGCACTGGGTGGGGCAAACCAGTAACCTACTACTGTGTTCTTTGTACTCATATGGGAAGGTAGGATCTTAGGACCACTACAGCTTGTTTTTATTTTTTATTTTTTCCAGCTGGCCGCAGACATGACTTAATATTCAGGCTTGCCGGGGGGGGCATTCCCCAGTATTCAGTATTTTGGTCAGTTTTGCCCCCTGTACAGTGCCCAGAGAAATTAGAGTGAAGCGATTTGTCGTCACCACTAAGAGGCGAGGTGTGCAGTCATACCAAATAGTCGTAGTCATAGCATTGTATGAATACCAAACCACGTCCCTCTGCATAATTAAGCATGGCACATCACGTTTTTGTAAATGTTCTACAACGCCAACCCTACAGTTCTCTCTCAGCCAGGAAAATAAGCATATTTTTTTTTAAAATTGCGATAAATAGCTTTTTGTTCCCGAAACGGAAATGTTTGACCGGAAAATTCGGCAAAAGTCTGTGAATCAAAATTTTTGAGAAATTCGCCCGTCTCTATTATATATCAGTATTAGTTTTTTTCATGTCAGTTATCTTAGTGGTATTGTGATTGGTTTACGCTATAGTGCTTTTAACTATTATCCTCTGAACTTGTAACAGATGGGGTTTATATGACGAACGGGCCCGCCGTGGCCATGAAATCGCCATTAGCAAATTATTTGTCCGACTTCTGTGTTATTACTACCAACTAATAAAGTCTTATTCTACAATTTGGAGGAGGACGCTTGGATTTACTGGGCAGCAAAGAGGTGGACAGACCTACCCCCTGCTGCATCTTGCAGTAGGCAGGAAATTTAGGGATGATGGAGAGTGGCATAGGAGGTTAGGTTTTGAGCGGTCAGGTGCTCTTTACAACCGAGAACCCATATTTGAATGAGTGAATCATTGACAGGCAAACAATAATCGAATGACGATGTAGCCCGAACACACTTCGGAGCCGGGTGAAGCATCATGCACATGCGAGTCGGGAAAGAAAAAACAATAAAAGGCGGGCAGGCCTTAGAGTGTGCGTCAGGCACGGCAAACAGCCAGCAAGTCAGTAAATGTGGCCGGTAGTCAGCAGTGTGGCAGCAGTACGAGGTCGGAGCCAAACGACCACTACGGTTAAAGAAAACCAGACCCGCTTGCAGGTCCCTTCGGGCCCAGAAATGTAGCAAGCGCAGAGGGCTCACCAAACCATCACAGGCGTGGCTGTAGAGCAGTCATCATGCAACAGAGACTGCAAGAAGCGTTGGTGGTAAAAAAACACCCTACACTACACGCGCGCCGGCATTGTTCGAGCCAAGTTTCTTTGCCAAAAACACTAGAGGAGGCGAAATGGTGAACATGTTGGAATCTGTGTGCAGAAGTGAATCTGGGCCAGGGAACCTAGATGAGTTGGGCACCAAAGACGGCCCTGCGTCCAACAAAACAAATAGCATGCGTTCACCATCCAGTGAGGCCTGGGAGAAACGTGCTATGAGGTTCTTCCATGCTGCAGAACAGCAGCAGGCACCCAATGCGCACCGTCATCCTATTTCAGGCATTACCAAAGCTCACCACCTCTGAGCATGAATGGAGCTGTCTGTCTTTTTCCCATCAACTACATGTCCAGATGCTCCCTTCCTTGCCCACCCAATACATGGGAGCCAACAGTCTTTACACGAGGCAATGCCCAGAGACAGCAGGTAGGGAACATCAAGCCATCCTATGGGAGCACCATGCATGACCATAGCTCCTGTCAACTTGGTGGTACAAGCAGTCCCCCCCTTTTCAAGTAGGTGTGGTACATCAGCACGTTGTCCATTGTCACCGGAAAAAGATGTCTGCAAAATCTGGTCAGGGACTGGAGATGTGGCGACCACATCTCACGGGCCACAAGAGACTGTAGGGGCGAACGGATGATAGGAATGACATTGGAGCACAATGGATCTATTGCATGCAGAGTAAGTCCACTGAATGTATGTAATGTAAAGTGCGCTATCAATTGCCTTATTGGGGCCACGAAAATCTTAGGGTCCCAGAAAGTGGGCCACCACAAACCCTGTGGAGCCTTGAACTGTGGACCTACCAAATCTTAGAGGGGCCTGAAGACGGGTCACTGCAAATTCCAGACCTAGGCTCCATGCCCCTCACCAGACCTGTGGGGCCCCACTCAAGGGCCCTCATCAGACCTGTGGGGCCCTGCTCAAGGCCCCTCAACAGGCTGGGGGAGAGGAGGCCCTTGAACTGGCCCCACACAGCGGGGGGAGGTAGGGAAACTCGAGTGGAGCCCCACTCAAGTTTTCCCTCTACCAACTGGGGGCCTAATACCTGGCTACATACCTACGGGGGCCCACTATCTACTTACCTATGTGGGACCCTAAGAAACTAATGACCAGTGCACCAAAGGGGTAATTATTACTATGTGGGGCACTATGGATGGGGAGTTTGTACATACTGGGTGGATACCGGTGGGATTATGATTAAGTGAGGAGTCTCAGGTGTTTGTGTTGTGAATTCTGCAGGGACGAGTCATGGCCGGGAGAAGTTCTCATGGTGGCCTGGACCGGATGGAGAAAAGGGAAATTGAATGACTTATCAGATGTCACCTGTGAGTCACTAAATGTAACTGTACTGTGTTAACTTATATCTGCCACTATGGACCACATGTATGAAAACTGTCTAGACGTAGGACTTTCTTTGTTGCCCATAGCAACCAATCAGGGCCCATAGCAACCAGTCAGAGCGCCTCTTTCATTTTATATAGTGCTGTGAAAAGATGAAAGGGGAACTCTTTGGTTGCTATAGGCAACAAAGTGAGATTTAGACCTAGACAGTTTTCATACATTTCCCCCTATATGGTCACTGTATGGTGGCAATATTGGTGTTATTGTATTGGTTTATATTCAGTACCAATATCATGACATTATTAGGCATCTTTATGGTGGAGATATGTGGTGATGATGTTGCGGTATTACTTTGTCTTTCCATATTGTTGTTGGTAATATCAGCCTTAGTATACTTATTTAGTCAGTAACGTTATAGTGTTATTAGTCACAATACGTAGTGATATGTGGCGGTATTATTTGGTCTTTTGTTTGGTTATATTGGTCTTGGTATGCTGGTTTGGTCAGTAACATTATAGTGGTGATCATGCAGTGGTATTTTCTGGCCCTTGTATACGTACTGACCCTCAAAATATAGATAAATTGTATGTTGTAAAAATCAAACAAGACCTAAATCCAAAAACAAAGGCGCAATTGCCTTTTTTTTCTGGGGTTGGGTAGCGGGGGTTGCTGGGCATGGTTGGTGGGGGCGGGGCAATGGTGTTGACAGCGGGGCTCAAGTGCTTTAGCTGTAGGGGGCACTGAAATTTCAGATGGCGGCCCTGGGTGCAATGAGCTGAGGGCGGATAGAGCAAGACACACTCGGAGCTACAGCCGTGCAAGCTAAGAGGAGATCAGAGGCTGGACTGGAGAGCAGAGAAAACGGGTCTGTAAAAAGTGGAGATTGCCTGAGGAATGCTATCTGGAGATTAAGGCAGAAATGTATGGAGGTAACAAGTTTTGAAGAGCCTTATATATCATTGTTAGCAGCTTGCACTGAATTATTTGGGAAATGGTAGCCAGTCAAAGGATTGGTAGAGGGGAGAGGCAGAAGAATAGTAAGGAGAGAGGTGGATAACCAGGCAGCGGAGTTAAGGCTGGATTAAAAGGGAGCAAGAGTAAAGTATTTTGCAGTAATCCAGGCGTGAGTTGATGAGGGAATGAACAAGCAATTTTGTGGAGTCATTGTCAAGAAAGGGACAGATTCAGGAAATATTTTTCAGGTGGAAGTGTCAGGAGGTGGTCAAGGCTTAGATGTATTGGTTAAAGGACAGGGCAGGGTCCACAGCTATCCCAAGGCAGCAGACTTGTGGGACTGATTGATTCCACAAGTTCCTTTGTACAAAAGAGAAGCGAGCGGGTCGAGAGTGGAGATGATTGTGGGTAGAGATGAGCGCATTTCTCAAAAATTCAACTCGTGACTTCGCCGAATTTTCCGACAAAATAAGTTTCGTTCCAAATTAATTAGGTACAAATCGCGTTAAAAAAACAGCTATTTCCAGGCTGCACAGAGCCTGCAGAGTGCTTAGAACGTTGTGCCATGCTTTAAATATGAGAGGGAGCTTGGTTTGGTCTTCATTACAATGTTGTGTTTTAGTATGACACGCACATGACTGCCGCTCTTAGAATCGCTTCACTATAAATTTCCATGGGCACTTAAGAGGGCAAAATGACCAAAAAACGAAGCGGGAATGTAGCCTGATAAAGTCATGGCAGCGACAGCTGGAAAAAAAACAAGCTGAGAGCTCAGGTGGCAACATCAGTGACAGAGTGTGGAGGTGACGGCGGCAGCCACAGCAGCATGAGGTCAGGGAGTGGCACAGTGACATTCTGGAGGTAGAAAAAACAGGAGTAGGCCACAGAGTGGCACAATGACACAGTGTGGAGGTCACGACAGCAGCAGCATGAGGTCAGACAGTGGCACAATGACATTCTGGAGGTGGCAAAAACAGGAGTAGGCCACAGAGTGGAACAATGACAGAGAGTGGAGGTGACGGTGGCAGGAGCAACAGCATGAGGTCAGAGAGTGGCACAATGACACAGTGTGGAGGTCATGGCAGCAGCAGCATGAGGTCAGACAGTGGCACAATGACATTCTGGAGGTGGCAAAAACAGGAGTAGGCCACAGAGTGGCACAATGACAGGTCACGGCAGCAGCAGCATGAGGTCAGACAGTGGCACAATTACATTCTGGAGGTGGAGAAAACAGGAGTAGGCCACAGAGTGGCACAAGGACAGTGTGGAGGGCACGGCAGCAGCCACAGCAGCAGCATGAGGTCAGACAATGGCACCAATGACATTCTGGAGGTGGCAAAATATAGGAGTAGGCCACAGAGTGTCAGAATGACACTGTGTGGAGGTCACGGCAGCAGCAGCATGAGGTCAGACAGTGGCACAATGACATTCTGGAGTGGCGAAAATAGGAGTAGGCAAGGTGTGCAAGACGAGAGTGGAGGTGACACAGCAGCAATAACAGCAGCAGCAGTATGGGTCTCAAAGAGTGGCACAATGACAGTGTGGATGTCACGGCACCAGCAGCAGCAGCCAGGCAGCAGCATGAGGTCATAGAGTGGCACAATGACAGGTGTGGAGGTGGGTGGCAATACCAGTCTCTGTAAAGATGGTTGGTTGCAGATGGAGAAACTGGCAGCAGATGTGTGGCATTCAGGCGGGTGGCGGCATCAGAATAGTGGCTGAGGCAGGTAGTTTGAACCACAGACTCATTTTCTCACAGTTTGGGTGAGGCGTCATGGCTGATGTAGTCTGAGCCTAAGGCATTGGGTGTGTGGAAATCCTGGCCATCCCGCTGATTCATCTTAAGAAGGTCAGTCGTTCCACTTTCCGTGGACAAGCGGGTTCTCCTTGGGGGTAACGATGGCCCCGCCGCACTGAACACCGCTCTGATGCCACACTACTGGAGGGCAGGACAGCTTCTCCACTGCAAACTTGACCAGTTGCGGCCACACATCCAGTTTGGCTGCCCAGTAGTCCAGCGGATCTTCTAACTGGGGTGGCAGAGTGCTGTCCAAGTAGGCCACGACCTGGTGGTTCCGGGCCTGCTCCAGGTCCTGCTGCTGATGGAGCTGGACACTGCTCCTACCCCCCCCCCTTCCCCCAGTAGCCGCGGCAGTAGTACGTGAGCGCTGAAGAACCCCCCGGTCAGACTTGTCAGAGGAGGGACGATGCCGCACATAGGCAGCGGCCAACTGACTACGGAGGATTTCCCTATAGTATTTGAGTTTGTCCTCCCTCTCAGCAGCTGGGAAAAAGGCTCCCATTTTGGACCGGTAGCGAGCGTGACTATTCGACTGTCACTAGCCAAGCAAATCAGCATGCTGCGGGCCATCTGCACAAGTGACTCCGAGGGGCTCCCTGCCTCCATCTCCACTGTATACTGCCACGGTGCTTGCGGGTCATCTGCCTCGTCTTCGTCTTCCTCTCCATCTACCTCCTCCAGCTGCTCCTGCTCCACCTTTCTTGTCACCTGGGTAGAAAATCCACTCATTTCACCAGACAATGCTTCTGCTCCAATGTCCTCCTCCTCCTCCTCCATTTCAATCCCCATGCCACTCGCATGTGAAGAGCCTGCCACCTCTCTGTCTGACATACTGTTTGTTCTAAAATGTACAGACACTGTTTGATGAAGATATCTGTATATGATAAATACACACCCTGTATTTGACTACAAATGAACCCAGTAACAAGCTTGGGTAACCCTTGGATATAAATTGCGCTCCACAAATGGCCAGGAAAAATTTACTTGTATGCGTCATTTAAAAACACTGTGTATTTTACTGGATGTAAAAGCACAAACAGGTTATTTACCTTCGGATATGAATTATGCTACAGGCAAAATTGCTTCTTTGGCGGTGAAAAAGAAGGTTTCTTTTAGTGACCACAACAGCAGAACAATGCTTAATTAACCCCTGGATCTAAATTGCGCCAAAGAAATGAGCAACCAAAAAATTACCAGCTTTGTAGCGTGTTACAATGGCGTGTATTTTACGGTACACAAAAAGAGAAAAACTTGTAATTAACCTTCGGTTATGAATTTTGCTACAGGAAAAATGTGTTTTTTGGCGGTGAAAAAGACGGTTTCTTTTAGTGACCACAACAGCAGAATAACTCTTAATTAACCCCTGGATGTAAATCGCGCAAAAGAATTGAGCAACCAAAAATGAAGTGGTATTTGGATTGTAAAAAACGCTGTTTCTTTAAATGAATACAACAGGAACAGGCTTAGATAAACCTTGGATATTCAATGTGGTATGAGAAGATAGCATTAAAATGTATATGCAGCCGCATTGGACGCACACTGGACTTCAGTTCCAATACCCTACAAAATCAGAATTAGAACGTTAAGAGAAGCAGTCTCTGAGACAAGCTGTGACACCCCCCAAAAATCGCTGTATAAAAATCAGTTCTTTAGTAAGAGATATCATAAGCAGCCGTGGCAACACCTTCCCTAATCAGTACAGTGAGAGGGGTATGAGCTCCCAGCGTCGCGCCCGGACGGATATAGTGCGGTGACTTCACAGAATCCCGCCGGTCTCTGATTGGCTTCATCTCTGCACATGTCATGTAGGCTATGCCCTTCTTCCTCCCAGAGTTCTTTGCCCCATGTAACGCCATTTTATCAATCAAAAGCACACTTCGTTCATGCGAAGTACCCCAAACTTCGACTTCGTTCAGAACCAAAGTTTTCCTGAAATTCTAAACGAATTCCCCTTCGTTAGAATCAATTTGCCCATCTCTAATTGTGGTGTTGTAGAATGCAGTGGTTCTGTCAGTCATGAAGTGTGGATATGGTAGAGAGAGTTAGAGTTTGAGGATCAAGACTTTGGAGGTTCCTGCAAGGGTGTGTTTAGGTTCTGGAGGGACTATTGACAGGAGAAGGGGAGAGAAAGTAAGCAAATTATGGTCTGGTATTTGAAGAATAGCGTTTGAGATGTTCGGTTGCATAGGTGGGTGAAAATGTGATCCAGCATGTCTCTGTATGAGTGGCTCCAGAGGACCATTGTGAGATGCCAAAGAAGGAAAGTGATTGGAGTTGTGAGTGTCAATGGGGATGTTAGTCTCCCATAATAATAGTGGGGATGTCCGCAGATAGAGCAGAAGCCAGGTGGTAAAGTAGTCGAAAAAGGCAGTTGTGGGGCCAGGAGGTCAGTATATGACAGTCACTTGGAGGTTGGAGGGGGACTAGATGCGGACAGAGTTCACCTTAAAAAAGGGGAGTGAGGAAGGGTATAGGTGGAATCGGGACAAAGAAACGGTTTTCCAACAGGAGAAGGCCAACACCTCCATCATGCTTGTTGCAAGCGGGGGTAGTGGGTGAATTGAAGCCGCCATAAGAGTGCAGCAGGGAAGATTGTGTTAGAAGGGGTCAGCCAGGTTTCTTTTAGACTAAGGAAGGATAGGTTGCGTGAGATGAAAAGTTTGAGGAGAATGGCAAGTTTTTGCACACAGAATGTGCTTTTCAAAAGGCTCCGGACAGAGGGATAGGAATGGCAGGGATCAGAGTAATGAGTTTGAGATTCAAAGGTTTACAGGAGTTTGTGCTGGTTGGTCATCAAGAGAAGGGTAAAACAATAGTGGGAATGTGCTGAGGGGGCCTTGGATTAGGAGATCTGTTCCCAGCTGCAAGGAGAAGCAGGGAGAATGTAAGTAGGTGTGAGTGGGATAAAACATAAGGGGGTTGTGTGGATTTTGAGAGGAGAGTATTAATGAAGTGGAAGATGTTAACAGTGGTGGTCAGATGTGAGGATAAAACAGATGGGAAGCTAAGGAAACTAATACCCTAAGGGCCACATGTATGAAAACTGTCTAGGTCTAAAACTCACTATGTTGCTCATAGGAAGCAATCAGAGAGCCCCTTTAATTTAATATAGTGCTCTGGAAAAATGAGAGGGGCACTCTAATTGGTTGCAACATAGTGAGTTTTAGACCTAGACAGTTTTCATACATGTGGCCCTAAGTGTCTGAGGGTAGTCAATAAGTTAGAGGAATAAGGAAACAGTGATAATAGTGGCAATGTAGTGAATATTGAGTGCTTGTGTTAGTAGAAAGTAGAAAAGCTTAGTATTTACCTTGAAATCATTCCTCTGTTCATTTCTGGTATTAAGTCACCTGAGTTAATATCAAAGTGCTATATACCAGTGGTCCCCAAACTTTTTTCTACCAGGGACCGGTTTGATGCACAACAATTTTTCCACGGCCCAGTGGGGGGTGGAGTTATTTGGGGCGTGGTTATTAGGGGCGGGGTTATTGAGAGGGTTGGATGTTTAGGATCACACACACAAAAAAAACCCAATAAAGGGCATACTGTGTCATTTAGGGGTATCGTATGGGGTGACCAGTATTTTATAACTGGAGACTGATTGTCAGCTCTGTGGGTCACTATTATATTAATAATGCTGACCCACAGAGCTGATAATCAGTCTGCAGTAATATTGATCAGCTCTGTGGGTCATTATTATACATGTATATAATATACATATGTAATCAACTCTGTCATTATAGAGATATATGCCCCCTGTAATAATAAATATAGCCCCACAGTAGTGATAGTGAAACATAGCTGACACAGTAGTGATAATGAAACATAGCTGCCCCCAGTAGTGATAATGAAACATAGCTGCCCCCAGTAGTGATAATGAAACATAGCTGCTCCAGTAGTGATAATGACACATAGCTGCCCCAGTAGTGATACATAGCTGCCCCCAGTAGTGATAATGATACATAGCTGCCCCAGTAGTGATACATAGATAGCTGCCCCCTGTAGTGATAGCTGCCCCCAGTAGTGATAGCTGCCCCCAGTAGTGATAGATAGCTGCCCCAGTGGTGATAGATAGCTGCCCCCAGTTTTGATAGATAGCTGCCCCCAGTGGTGATAGATAGCTGCCCCCAGTAGTGATAGCTGCCCCCAGTAATGATACATAGCTGCCCCCAGTAGTGATACATTGCTGCCCCAGTAGTGATAGATAGCTGTCCCCAGTAGTGATACATAGCTGCCCCCAGTAGTGATACATTGCTGCCCCAGTAATGATAGCTGCCCCCAGTAATGATAGCTGCCCCCAGTAGTGATAGATAGCTGCCCACAAGTAGTGATAGATAGCTGCCCCCAAGTAGGGAGCGATGCTGCCCCCGTAGGGGTTTTTTGCTCCCCCAGTAAGATTGATGCTACCCCCAGAAATGTAGGCCCCCGTGGATAGATAGCTGCCCAGTAATGATAGTGCCCCGTGTGATAGTGCCCACGTAGTGATGATAGCTGCCCCCAGCAATGATAGCTCCCCTGTTCGCAGAAGGTTTCCTGGTAAACCCAAAAAATTTGTTTGGCTAAAGATTTAAGAGAGTGAATGCTGTTACTGTCTTTGAACCCCGTGGCCCCCAAGGGCCCTTTTACTTTCCCCCAAGTGCCTCTCGTCATGCTTCACGTTTATGTCTCTGCAATGTTTTTCAGTGTACCTTTACACAAGGATTTCAAATATCTTTTTTGCTTTATTTATCATGGTACTAAAACTCCCTGGACAAGATCCCAAAAGGGGCCCGAATTCCCCAAATCAATTCACCGTCTTCTCCTGTTGCAAACCTTGGATTTTTAAACCCCCCACTCTAAAGTACAACTCCTCCCAGTATGTGGATGATTTTTACTCTGTGCTCCTGCCCTTTCCCACCTGTGCGTCAAGTTTTCTTAGTTTCTTCAACATCTAGCACCCCAATCAACGTAAGGTTTCTTGTTAAAAAACGCAATGGGTTGTGCAAATTGTTTTTCTTGGCACGTACTTCTGGCCAAAACCCCTTATGGGCCCGTAAGAAAGTGTCATGTCCATCCCTTTCTACTACTCTCAAAAAAATCAGGCTTTCGGGCCTTTAACATATCCCGAAGTGGAAACCCAATGCATTAGCTGTTAAAAAATTTCTTTTTCCCCTTTTAAGGACTTTCCTGCAAACCACAGTTTTGAAAATGAGGCGGGGCCCTGCTTCGAGACTAAAAGAACTTATTTTTAAAGCTCTGCCTGGGTATCCCGATATCACAACCTTCCCCCACTTTTTCACCGAACATCATGGCCTGTTTTGGGTTTTGGCTTTAAAAACATGGAGTCGTATGGTCCTCTAGGATACTACTCATGCAAGATAGTCCTTTTGCCAGATGCCCCTACTTGCCTCGAGCTGTTTGCTGCACAACCCCTTTTGCAGTTCAAGACATCATTTGGGAATCCTGTGACTTTTGGCCCTCTGACCAAAAGGGATCTTGAAAAATCCCAACAACCTAAATCTAAAGGCAATGAAACCTTTCGACTTCGTGTCATATGATCCCTCAAAATGTAACCTTGAAGAGATGCCTACCTAACCCAGAAACCTGTTCCCCCTTAAAAGGGGGGAAGATGGAAACCCGAAATTACAAAAGAAAAAGTAAGACATTTCCGATGAATGATGCTTGAACGATGGAGGCTGAAACTTCCCCACCTTCCGACGTTCTGTTTCCAAGCGGGAAAAAAACCCCTGTTATGTTTTCTTCACAGATGGATCAGATAGCGATAAACAAGGACGTTCCCATACAGGTTTGCTTTTGGACCTTGCTGAAACCCGTAAAGGCTGCATCAACCTTCGAGTATGTCGGCCCGGAAGCTAAACTCTGGGGGTAACGAAGCTTGCAAGCTCCCCCAAAGGAAAGCCCTTGAACATATCCCCGCTACTTACATATTGGGGGCCCATGACTTCGGCTGAAGGGGGCCCTGCGGGCCCCCAAAACAGCTAGTGGAACCCCAAATTTCGGGAACCCAAGGGATGTTCGCCTTGATGTACGCTCTCCAGCTCCCGGGCCCCAAAGGGGCTGTTTGAAAACCAAAGCTATGGGAAAATGGGGACGAGGGGCCCAGGGGAATTTAAAACGTGATCGGGCCACAAAGGGCCCCGCAGCCCCCCTCCCAGAAAATTTAGAGAAAGAGGAGTGGCTGAAATTTGTACTCACAAAAAAAAGGAAAAAAGAAGCTAAAAGAAAAGAAAGATAAAAGAAAGGAAGCGAGGAAGCTAAGAAGAATGAAAAAAAAAAGGGGAAAAAAAAGAGGTTGAAAAAACAAAATAAAGGGGAAAAATATTTAAAACCCGGTGTGCCCTGCTCAGAAATTTAAAAACCCAAAAAACCCAAAAGGAAGGAGGGTGGGGAGGAAAGAGGGAGTGAGAGCGCGGATGGATTTGGAGGAAAAGAAGATAACTGGTTCCAAAAGGGATTTACCCCAGCTTTTAATCCAAGGGCTATGGAATCACACAAGGAACAAACCAAATGTTTCTCCCTTAACAAGTAAGTTGGCCAGGTTTCGCCACCAAGAAATTTTCCCCCAAGGGGGTTTATATATGCAATCTTTTCCCCCCCCCAAAACTTTTCCCAAAATGCCACAAATTTAGAAAATTAAAAAAAAAAAAAAAAAAAACCCCCAAATTGTACCCCTTTCCGGGACCCGTTTGACCCACGAGTTGCCCAAGAGTGGAAATTCAAATTTGTCCTGTGGTGGGGTATGTTCTCCGGGTGGCCCTGGGCCTCCCCAGTCCCTTATAGGGGACGGAAAAAACTACTGTGAAAAAGCTATGATGAATTAGTGTGCAGTTGGGTTCCCCAGAAGTTTTGGTCTGATAAGGACCTGGATTCATAGCAAAAGTAACCAGAAAAACTTTGGAGTAGTGGGAGCTGCCTGGATTTCCCAAAATCCATTACCTCCCCGAGCTCGGGGAAGATGGGAGAGGATAAATTTCCCACACTAAAAAAAAATTCTCAAAGCCAGAAAGGAAAAACTCACTTCCAGGGCCCAGGACCTACCCATCGCCCTTTTCCCTTGCGAAAAACACACCTAGGACCCCCTTGGTCTACCCTTTTGAGTATTATTCTTGGCCCCCTAGGTTACGAAAATCTATCCAAAACAGTTGAGTGCGGGGAATGAAAAACCTTGTAAATTTTGTCAAAGTCTGTGTAATAATTTAAATAACCTGGGGTGTTTTTCTATTCCAGATCCTGACTCAGATCAATTTCCACAAACTACAACTGGTATTTTGTGTGGGTAAAGAAACATGTCAGAATTCCGGAACCTAGTTTTGAAAAGGGCCATAAAGTTTTTGGTTCCCCAACCCAGTTGAAAACTGAAGGAAGACCCATTGGGTGCATGCCTCACACTGCAAGGGAAAACTCCGAGTGAGAAATATTTAGAATCAATCCCCTTTTTCCCTTTTTTACTTTGGGTTTTTTGGATTGTGTGAAAAAGGGGAAAGACCCAGGGGGTTGGCTGGGGAATTAAAAACTAGGGGTCGAATAAACCCCAAAACTCGAACCAATAATGCCACAAATAAAGTAAACAAAGGTGTAGATTGGGATAAATAGTATCCCTTTTAAAACAACGGATTTGTAAAAACCCCGAGTATCCTGCGAAACATAATTGGCATTAGAAACTATATCAATAGGCCCACCAAAATGCCTTCATTGGAAAAATCTTAAAAGACCTCCAAGGGGGGATTTTGAGAAAATAAGTTGAAAGGGTTCCTTTAGGAGTGACCGTTCTTTGGGTTCCAGACCCCCGAATTTCATCAGTTTTATCCCTTATTTTTCCCGTAAAAAAAAAAAATTTTCACCAAATTTTTTTCCCGGTTTCCCCCAAAAATGGGGTTGCCAGCAATTACAAAATGTCACGCTAGGGACTGCTCCAAGGTAGACCCGGTGGTCATTTTTGGTTTAACCCCCCCGTCTCCTCACCTCGAGGCTGTGAAGAGACCGGCGATCACTTAGTTACGCCCCCTTGGTGAAGGCCTGGCAGTGATGCAGTGGGTTTATTACCCGCTTCACCTGTCCAGGTAGCCACATAAACACAGTGAGACATATTCATCCTAGCGTAAATAAGTTTAAAGGGTAAGAGGAACCGAGTTTAATGTTTTAGGGGGGACTGTCAGGTGTGAGAATTGATTCAAAACATTAGAACTCTGTTTGTACTTTTCATATCCATTGCTTACATATCTACAAACTGTCTATATACTATTTGCATGAATTATTCTCTATACCTATTTCCTTGACCAGATTAACTCAGATATTATAGGCTTGAAATGCATGGCTCTTGCAAGGAAAACTACCTTTAAGATATACCTTGTCTTGAATGAATGAAAATGAAAGATATTGAAAATGGATTCACTCTATGGAAAAGCTTGAGAGCAAATAGAATGACTTAAACATAAATGACATCAGACAAACATTTGGACATTTTGTTATGCAGACCCCAACTTAAGGAGCACTAGTAATATTTAACTTATCGCGACGGTTTTGGGTAGTTTTGGGGTACGGTGTTAAAATTAAGCAAAGCTTGCAAAGGATATGTAATATATTCCAATATGATACTCGTGATCTATTACTCATCCCATCAAATGTTAATTAATCCATATGACCCACTAGACAGCTTCTATGAAATGCTTCCCGTAATAAGTGATATAAAAGTGTTCATGATACTCCCTGTATTAAGAAGAAATTGTATTCCCCAGAACAATTACGTGTGTGGACATGCACTTTTCCCTAATCTGCTGTAAATACAGCTGAGATGATACTCAATTTGTGAGCAGGGGATAGCAATTTGGCGAGAAGTACAGATACCAAAAAGGTATAAACACTGTAACTTATCAGTGGTAATAGCTGCCCCCAGTAGTGATAGATAGCTGCCCCAGTTGAAGTGAGTATGATATGCCCCCAGTAGTGATAGAGTAGGCTGCCCCAGTAGTGATAGCTGCCCCCAGTAATGATAGCTGCCCCCAATGGGTTCATAGCTGCCCCAGTAGTGATAGATAGCTGCCCCCAGTAATGATAGATAGCTGCCCCAGTAGTGATAGCTGCCCCAGTAGTGATAGCTGCCCCCAGTAATGATAGAAAGCTGCCCCCAGTAGTGATAGCTGCCCCCAGTAGTGATAGCTGCCCCCAGTAATGATAACTGCCCCCAGTAATGATAGCTAGCTGCCCCCAGTAATGATAGCTACCCCCAGTAATGATAGCTGCCCCCAGTAGTGATAGCTGCCCCCAGTTAATGATAGCTGCCCCCGTATAGTGGAGTGATGGATAGACTGCCCCAGTATGATAGCTGCCCCCAGTATGATAGCTGCCCCCAGTAGTGAATAGCTGCCCCCAGTAGTGATAGATAGCTGCCCCCAGTGGTGATAGATAGCTGCCCCCATAGTGATAGATAGCTGCCCCCAGTGGTGATAGATAGCTGCCCCCAGTAGTGATAGCTGCCCCCAGTAATGATACATAGCTGCCCCAGTAATGATACATAGCTGCCCCCAGTAGTGATACATAGCTGCCCCCAGTAGTGATACATAGCTGCCCTCAGTAGTGATACATAGCTGCCCCCAGTAATGATAGCTGCCCCCAGTAGTGATAGCTGCCCCAGTAGTGATAGATAGCTGCCCCCCGTAGTGATGCGATAGCTGCCCCCAAGTAGGGATGCGATAGCTGCCCCCAGTAATGATAGATAGCTACCCCCAGTAATGATAGATAGCTACCCCCAGTAATGATAGCTGCCCCCAGTAGTGATAGCTGCCCCCAGTAATGATAGCTGCCCCCAGTAGTGATAACTGCCCCAGTAGTGATAGTTCTGCCCCCAGTAGTGAGTGATAGCTGCCCCCAGTAATGATAGATATCTGCCCCCAGTATGATAGCTGCCCACAGTAGTGATAGCTGCCCCCAGTAATGATAGAAAGCTCCCCCGTTCCGCCCCCGTAGTGATAGCTGCCCCAGTAGTGATACCCCATAGGGCTGCCCCCAGTAAATGATAGCTGCCCCCCCCCAGTAATGATAGATAATGCTGCCCCAGTAATGATAGTACCCCCCTAGGTAATTGATATCTGCCCCCAGTAGTGATAGCTGCCCCAGTAATGATAGCTGCCCCAGTAGTGATAGATAGCTGCCCCCAGTAATGATAGTGTGCCCCCAGTATGATAGCTGCCCCCAGTAATGTGATAGATAGCTGCCCCCAGTATAGTGATAGATAGCTAGCCCCAGTAATGATTAGCTGCGCCAGTATGAAGCTCCATGATAGCTGCCCAGTAGTGATAGCTGACCCCGATATGAATGATAAGATAGCTGCCCCCAGTAATGATGCTGCCCCCAGTAGTGATAGCTGCCCCAGTAGTGATTACTGCCCCCCAGTATGATGTGATTATACTGCCCCCAGTAATGATAGCTGCCCCCAGTAATGATAACTGCCCCCAGTAGTGATAGCTGCCCCCAGTAGTGATAGCTGCCCCAGTGATGATAGCTGCCCCAGTAGTGATAGCTGCCCCCAGTAGTGATAGCTGCCTCCAGTAATGAGAACTGCCCCCAGTAGTGATAGCTGCCTCCAGTAATGATAACTGCCCCCAGTAGTGATAGCTGCCCCCAGTAGTGATAGAGAGCTGCCCCCAGTAGTGATAGTTGCCCCCAGAAAGTGATAGATAGTGCCCCAGCGTAGATAGCTGCCCCCAGTAATGATAGCTGCCCCCAGTAGTGATAGATAGCTGCCCCCAGTAGTGATAGCTGCCCCCAGTAGTGATAGCTGCCCCCAGTAATGATATCTGTCCCCAGTAGTGATAGCTGCCCCCAGTAGTGATGATAGCTGCCCCCATTGTAAGCTGATACGATACTGCCCCCAGTAGTGATAGCTGCCCCCCCAGTAATGATAGCTGCCCCCAGTAATGATAGCTGCCCCAGTAGTGATAGCTGCCCCCAGTAGGCAGCCAGTACAATTAAAAAAAAAAAAAAAAAAAGAAGTAGTAGTAGTAGTCACTCACCTTTCCCGGATCCTCGGCCGTGCTCCTTCTCCCAGCAGCCGACAGCAGCGAGCGGCGCAGGGGGTGTGACGTCACTGTACATCACATCCCTGCGCCGCTCGTTGTAGATGCGGAGCTCAGTGAGCGCCGCATCTACATCAATAGGGAAAGCAGGGGCGGTAATGCATCGCTCCTGCTTTCCCTGTACCGATGCAGCCGCACGATGGGCGCCGGTGCTAGGTCGGCGCGGCGGGTTTACCGTGGCCGCGCAGACCAGATGCCGACCGCCCGGACTAAAGTCACCGGGCGGCCGGCATCATGTTAGCCCGGGGCCGCGGACCGGCAGGGAATACGCTAAGGCCCGGTGCCGGTCCGTGGACCGGCGGTTGGGGACCCCTGCTATATACTATATTATACAAGGGGGTACACAATGAAATCATCTTCATTGCAAGGTTCTTTCACCATGCCAATGTCTACTGGACTCTTCTGACCTACTATGCCAGCCAATGTTGTTGGGGAAGGTTATGATTGGCTCCAGTGATTTTCTTTTTTTCCAACAAGTTGTTTAATCTTCTTATAGCCTAGGCCATCTTTATGTAGAGCAACAATTCTTTTTTTTTCAGATCCTCAGGCAGTTCTTTGCCATGAGGTGCATAGGTGTAACTTTAGGGGGGCACGGAGGGGATTGGTCCCCCCCAGTTTTTTCTAGGTGGGGGATGCCCCCCCCCCACACTTTTTAGCTACCTCAATAAAAAATAATTCACATGAAAGCATGAGAATATGGTAAGTGGGGAGAGCAGAGCACAGAGGAGGAAGAAATTAATCCTTTGCCTCCTATATTTCTGTGCATCTTGGGGGGACAGAGTATGTAGAAGCCTCAAGTGAGTGCAGAAAGAGAGCAGTGCTGATTGGTAGAGCAAGAGTCAACAGGGGCTGCTTCACCAATGAGAACGTTGCTCACAGTCCAGCACACCCTGTATCTGGGGCTGTATCTTTCCCTCCCATTGTATACCATTTCCCCTATGCTCAGCCCTCATCAGAGAAGAAGAGAAGGTCTTGCTGAATGCCAAGTGCACCAAACTACAAGAGACAGGTATGGAGGGGACAAGGGTGCCAGGCGTTGTGTGTGCATGTGAGTAGGGTATGTACTGTATATGTAAGATGTGTATATACTGTACAGCCATGTGCCTAGCCATGTCACTTCTTCCCTGCACTTACGCGACGGGGAAAATTAAAGTGAATGGGGCTGGCCCCACAGCATTTCAAAAGTATGGACTGGCCAGCGCGTAGTTCTAAAACACCCAGCATATAGCAGAGCGCACAGTACACCCCGCTTTACGCCTTGTAAACATACCTTAAGGATATGTTCATGCAGAAGATATGAATGCTGATCTGGGTTGGATTCGGTGCTGGATCTGCCTCAGAACCGGCATCCAATCCGGCAGGAAACTGATTTACATTATACCCTATGTAAAATCAGTGCCATTGTTTAGATGACACTGATTTTACTCTAGTATTTTCGGCGTGTACCGTCAGCGCCTACACAGAATTCTTCGAGGTGTTTTATGCACTAAAGGATAGCAGGCAGAAATCTGCCTCAGGCAGTCTTTGTCGTTTGCACTTCAAAATTCTGCATTTGCAAGTGCCAAATTTCCAACAAGCAAATGACACTGTCAGTGCCGAAAAACTGTCATGTGAACCCACCCTAAGTGTGTAATGTGTCTGTGTTCAATATATGTATATATACACACACAATTTCCGGGGTACCTTGTCTAATGTAATCTCTGGGGTACAGTGTGTAATATAATCTCTGGGGTACGGTGAATAATGCAGTAATATCTGGGGTACGGTGTGTAAACTAATCTCTGGAGTACAGTGGGTAATGTAATAATCTCTAGGGTACAGTGAGTAATGTAGCATCTGGTATATGGTGTGTAATATATTAATCTCTGGGGTAAGGTGTGTAATGTAATCTCTTGTGTATGGTGTGTAATGTAATCTCTGGGGTAAAGTGAGTAATGTAATATCTGGTGTATGGTGTGTTATATAGTAATCTCTGGTGTATGGTGTGTGATGTGATCTCTGGGGTAAAGTGAGTAATGTAATATCTGGTGTATGGTGTGTTATGTAGTAATCTCTGGTGTATGGTGTGTAATGTACTCTCTGGGGTAAATGTAGTATGTAATATCTGGGTATGTGTGTTATGTAGTAATCTCTGGTGTATGGTGTGTAATGTAATCTCTGGGGTAGAATGTGTAATATAATCTCTGGGGTATGGTGTAATGTAATCTCTGGAGTACCGTAAGTAATGTAATCTCTGTGGCTCCATGTGTAATATAATTAATTTTTGGCGTGCAGTCGATGTCATTTCTCCTGTACGGTATGCAATAAAATACATTTTGGTGTACAGTATGTGACATAAGGGATTCCTAGGGGAACAGTGAGATTGGGTTCTTGTATTTTCCTCATTCTGTTGTGTGTATTACAGATTTAATGGAGTAGTGATGGAGGATGGGAGGGGTTAAGCGAAATTTTCTGCATTGTACAACATTTTTTAGTTCCATCTAAAGGGGGAAATTTTATAGGGGGGCTGCTTTTTAGTCCCAGTCCGGCTCTAAACTTCAGTAGTTAGAGAGCCACTCATAACCTTACGGATTGCACCAAAAGTGTTTGCCATAAGGACTCGGCATGGACCTCTTGGGGGAGGTCACAGCACTCCCTCAGACCTTCTAGCTGTGCTAGAGGGGGCTGCTTTACTGCAGGGAGAGGAGGGGAGAGAAAGGAAGGGAAGTGAAAGGGAAGGTGAGTGAAGGAGGGAGGGATAGGAAGATTGGAGATGAGAGGGAAAATTGGTCCACCCCACTTTTTGAACCAAAGTTACGCCCCCTGATGAGGTGCCATGTTGAACTTAAAGGGAATCTGTCACATAGATTATGCCCCCTTGCTGAGGACAGCACAAGCTAGTGTCAGACCAGCTGTTTCCAGCGCTGTTTCCATTATTCTGTAAAATACAGTAGTTTTGGAGCATTTAATTCTCAAATCTTATTCATGAGCAGGTGTTAGCCCCGCCCACCAAAAGCTAGCCCCGCCCACTGACAGCTATTCACATGTTTCTGCCTATTCAAAGTAATAGTTTTATCAGTTGAGGTGGGTGGGGCTAGCCTCAGATGGGCGGGGTTTGAAAAAAACTGACTTTTCATGATTGTTTTCTGTCTGAAAACTGTAGATTTGAGCACTAAATACTAGAAAACTGCAGCATTTTACAGAATAAGGGACACAGCGCTGGAAACAGCAGGTCTGACACTAGCTTGAGCTGTCCTCAGCAAGTGGGGCATAAATGTGACAGGTTCTCTTTAAAGTGACCAGTGTGAGAGCGATAACACCAACTTTCAAACACAACCCCAAAGACCTTGTAACACTGAAGAGTCTCATGACGCAATGGAGGGAAAATAGCAAATTGGGCACAATTTATCAATTTTCACTTAGGGGTGTATTCACTTTTGTTGCCAGCGATTTAGACCTTGATGACTGTGTGTTGAGTCGTTTTGAGGGCACACCAAATTTACACTGTTATACAAGCTGTATACTGCCTACTTTACATTGTATCGGTGTCAAACCTTTAGTTTTGTTCCATGACAAGGTGTATTAAAATATTTACAAAAAATGTGAGGCGTGTACTCACTTTTGTGAGATACTTGGTTCCTGTCAGCAAATTTTGACAGAGTAATTGAGCATGGAATGAGTTGCAGCAAAATTTGTGAGAAATACTTGCCCATGTTCTTTGTTTTATAAGTTGTGACTAGAGATGAATCTCGAAGCCACAATCCAGGCAAAAAACTGCAATCCAGCCAATTGACAACTTCCTCTTCTCCTAGTCCCAAAAAGCACAACAAGTGAAGTCAAACGTGAAAATAGTGCTGATTTGATTCTCTGATGCAAGAGGGATTATGCACTCAAAATTTGTAAGCTAAGGTCAAAGAGTCAACTAAAGTTTTTACTTGACAACTTTTGAAAAGATTGACAGAGCAAACGGGTAACCTGGTACTTTCATCGCCAAAACACACCTGCCCACATGAAACAGTGTTAGGCTATGTTCACACATCATAATTGCAGGGCGTACAATACACCCCGCAATTACGCTGGGTGTTCGGGAGTCGCGCTGATACGCGTGCACTCCCGTGATGCGGGGGGAGGGTGGAGGGGCCCGCTGGCCCCATAGACATTCATTACTGATGACATGTCATTTATCTCCCCGCGCGTACAATGCGATAGGGGAGAGGAGGCGTAATCCATAGTTCTCTATGAGAAATGTGGATTACCGTAATTTCGTCATGCATCTCGCTTGCAAATACAACGTGAAATGCGCGTCGAAATTTGACCATGTGAACATACCCTTAAGCAATTTATTCTGAAAATCGGGATCACGCCTTTATCTCGCCCTCCAAATTCACCCTATCCCGCTCCATGCAATTTTTTTTCTTAGTTTTAAAAACACACCAAAAGGAAAACATTTGTGCTGAAAACTAAAGGGCATTAGCAACAATGACATTAAAAAATGTTTTGCGCAAAGGAAATGTTTGGACACAGATATTGCTTCAAGCGGACAGTACTTTTAAAGGAGTTTAAATAAAAAGTAAAATGTACAAATCGATTATTTTTAATTCCTGTTTTGGGTGCCCTCTTGTATACAGTTTATGCTATTAAAAAAGATGCAAATATATAACGTACTATATATAAATATACTTTAGAAAAGTGTATTTTATAGGATGATGGAGAAGCTTAACTCACGTAATCGGCAAACGGCTAACAGTATCCTTGGTATGCAAAGATGATTTAAAATATGTACTTGAGGTTGTAAATGAAGGGCAAGAACTGAAGAAGGGGAGATGCAAAGCATTAAAACTACTACACTTATGCAGCGCTACTAATTTTATCTCTCTGGCCGTGACCCCAAAATGCGATACAGCCACCTGTATGTGCCTGGACTAGCGATTCAAATACTCACGATGTTGCAAAGCTTTATGTAAGAAGTGGTAGAGGTTGGAAAGCAAAAGGTATTACAGCTTTGAGAAAGTGCTTTTTCTTGGGGAGTCCACATACACAAAATACCTTTCAACATTAAGTGCTTTGTAAAGAAAAGAAAAAAAGAGAGAAAATTATAGAAGACAGTAAGAATTGTAATGACTACTTAGCATCTAAAACTATATGAACTATAGTCTGATGGAACAAGAGGGAAATAAGCAGTTTGAAAGTGTAAAATGCAAGATTAGACTACCGTATTTTTCGGACTATAAGGCGCACCGGACTATAAGGCGCTTAACATTGAGCGCATTAACATTGCGCCGTTCATATTTAAGGCGCACCGGACTATAAGGCGCACCGGACTATAAGGCGCGGGCGCATTAAATGAAACAAAGTTCAGAGCGAAAGCCAAACTTTATTCAAACACTTTCACAATAACTCTCAACTTGTAAGTTGTAAAAAAAATATCAATACCTCAGTTACTTTTTTCGTTCATTCATCCCCACAAATCCATCAAATTCTTCATCTTCAGTGTCAGAGTTAAACAGTTGCACGATTTCTTCATCCAGCATTCTCGGGTCCCCCTCATCATTATCTGAGTCAGTCTCGTTGCTGCTGCTTAGCTCTTCAGTGATTGATTCCAGCTTCTTGAAAGCTCGGATGTTTACTGGAGGTGATACCTTCTCCCCAGGCATCCACGATCCATTGCACATAGTGGCATAATGGCACGGCGTTGCCCCCCTGTTTTGGTGAATGTGTGGTCACTTCTGTCATCCAATTCTCCCATGCAGCTCGAAATTTTAAACCCTTTAAATGCCTGTTGACACCAATATCTAGCGGCTGGAGCTCTTTGGTTAATCCACCCGGAATGACAGAAAGCAGTGAATTTTTTTTCTTCACTTGGGCTTTGAAGTATCCGTCAAATGGGCACGCATGGAGTCACAGACAATAGGGATGGGGATTGGTGAAAAAATCCATCCGGTCTCTTGACATAGACCTCCTCAGCCACTCACTCTCTTTTTCCTCGTCCATCCCAGCCCTTTGGGTTAGCCTTGATGATGACACCAGCTGGAAACTGTTCTTTGGGCAAAGTCTTCCTCTTAAAAATGACCAGGGTGGTAGTTTCGGCCATTAGCCTGACAGGCAAAAAAACCACAGTGAAAGAGGACTTCTCATGTCCTGTGGTACTTTATAGAGACCGTACTGGTCCCTGTTTTCTCAACAGTACGTTGTACAGGGATATCAAAAGTGAGGGGGACCTCATCCATGTTAGTGATGTGTTCTGGCTGGATTTTCTTTTCACTTATTTTGGCTCTGCAGTAGGTGCGGAAAAATGGCCAGCTTTCTTCATAACCCTTGGCAGTGCTGGAAAGACAGAGTTCTGGTGCGGATGGAGGATTACGCCTTTTCTTTGAATCGAAAGCACCATGAAGGACCACCTTGAAAGTCCTTGATCCCCAGTTCGCGTGCTAATGCTGTGGCTTTGAGTCTATAGAGACAGTGGAGACGCTTCTAGCTGCGTTCTCTGTTCAATAACCCACTGTTCTAGTTTGTCCTCCAGATGGGGCCCACCTTGCTTTGTTTCCTCTGAACTCAGTTTGGGTCTTCTTTCCCTGGCGCAGGGCATCTTCTTGTTTCCTCCACTTACGCACCATAGATTCTTAATGTTGAATTCCCCTGGCAGCTGCTCTATTTCCATGCTTACTGAATGATTTTATAGCTTTAAGCTTAAAATCGCATCAAAAGCATGTCTCTTAACAGGAGGGGGTTTTTCGGGTAGTGGGTTTAAAACTGTACAGTTCGGTATTGAATGCACAGACAATGTTGAAACACAGATATTCTGCACAAAGAGCTGTACGTATCACCGCACGTAGTCACGCTTTTTGACTAGGTAGCCGTTTCAGGCCATTCTTCATTTTTTCATGCCGTATTGCCGCCGCGGATTGCAAACTGCAATACGGCCGGATTTACAATGGGCCTGCCACTTATTGTGCCTTATTTCGCGACGGAATCACCGCTGTAAAGAATGGGGTTGTAAATCCCGGCGCGAATACGCGCCAGTGGCCCCTTATTTGCAACTGATTTGCAACTGATTTGTAACTGATTTCGGACGTATTTACTAAATTTTAAATCAGTTGCAAATCAGTTCCCAAAACAGTGTCCCCTAAATTAGCTGTAAAATACGTTCTGAACAAAGACTGAAAACTGAAAACTGAAAATGAAGAATTGATTCATATATAAGGCGCACCGGACTATAAGGCGCACTTTCGATTTCTGAGAAAATCTTAGGCTTTTATGTGCGCCTTATAGTCCGAAAAATACGGTAATAAAACGTAGGTAACAATATTGTTGTGTAGTATTCTGAGAACTGAAATCCCAGCCAGTTAACCCTCTAAGCACAGTAGTCTATTTACAAACATAGAACTTTTCCACTCATCCATATCACATCATGCAACTATATGAGTTCACGTTTAAGAAGGTGAACAGCATTATGAAAAAAAAGATAAAGGGAAGTGTAAACTTTAGTTTAAAAGGTTTTTCCAGTCTGATTTCTGAAAGGAAAAAAAAAATAAAAATCAGAGAATCCCTTTCATTGTTTTCCAGGCATCATATATTAGGCAGCATCTGTGTTCTGTTTTACAGCTCACTTAAACCAATACTCAAAAGGAACTGTACTTCAATCTCTGGATGAAATTCTCATAAAGTAAATAGTAATTTTATTCAACTATTAAACAGAACCATTTATTGGGCATAAAGGACTGTAGCGGATTTGAGTATATCAGGAAAAGGGGAGGGACAAACTGAAGGCATGGGAAACTTCTTCAGAACAGGCTGCAGCACCATGCTTTGATGAGGTCTTGCTAGACTTCCTACACATTCTCTCCCATTATCTTATGAACTGGAATATACTTTTGTACTTGATGCCTAAAAAGGGTTTACCATAACTTTACTATATGCCATAAGGAACCATTTGACCATGATTATGTAAATATACGCTTTATGAATTAAAGGAGTATTCCTAGTTCATTGATCACTTTTGAACTTGTAGCAAAGGTAAATAAATTAATTTCAGAAGGAGAACAGTTCTTATCTCCTGCTTGTCTACAGATGGTTGCCTAGGTTAACGACCACCTCTCTCTGCTTTAAAGACTGGTGAGGTCACTTCCTCCTATGTCTTATCTGGAGCTTACAGAGAGGAACTTTAACCCTTTAGGGCGTGTCCCCACTGCACGGATTTTCACCTGGTTTTACAGACTGTTTTCGGTTTTGAAAACCGTCTGTAAACCGGGTGTCAACTTTGAAAATGGACCGCTGTGGAAAATCAGTGCATCAGTCCCCACAGCATGGATTTTCCACCGGACGGTTTTTCAGACCGCCGGCGGTCCGAATAACATTCATGTTCATTCTTTCGCCCGGTTTTCAGGCGGAATATGAACGTGTTAATGCGAAGAGGGAGGGCAAACCGTGGAGAAAAGCCATCCCCCTGTGGGCATGTGCATGGCCGCAAAACAGTGCAAATACCGGTCGGCAGTGGCGTCGCTAGGCAGTTATAAAACTGCCTGTGTCCGAACCTTAGATTGTCCGGTTCCAGGCCGCTGCTGTGGGCCTGGAGCACCAACGATCCCTTCAACTGTATGTGCGTCCACATTATTGCCCCATTCACATCACTAAAACATAATCCTGCCCGGTGTGTCCCTCCTACATTTAAACTACAACCTGATGATGAATTATATTTGAATATAATTATTTTTATACCTGTCATTTGTCCCGGTTGTATATGTTTTTAGCTAGCTGCTGCAGCCAGACTAAGGGTATGTTCACACTGCGTAAATCGCATTTGCGCTTCAATACGCCTGACATGCGCCCCACAATTAAGGTAATTCATAGGTCCCAGAGAACTATGAATTATGTCCGTATCCCCCGGCGTACAATTCGATTGTATTGTACACCAGAGGAGAGAAGTGATAGGTCTCTTCTTCGAGGCACTTACGTGCTGCTGATAGTAAGTTTCGCATTTTCGAGAAAATTTTCAAGCATACAATTTTTTAAGGGACCAGTCCAGCCCTGATGTGGCTTTGATATATTTTATATATCCCCATAAATGACTTAAAGGGGATGTATCGCTTCCTTACTTCGGCTGATTCACACTGCTCTTAGCTTCTCAGCTCTGTGAATGCAGGGGCGTTTCTTCCCCTCCCAGCTGGATGACATCATCCCCCCTTCACTGCTGGCCTGAGACTCCCCCCACCCCCTCTGAGTCCACATATCACTGTGTCTCTCCCTTATCAGTCTTATTTTATAAGAGCTGTATACATTTCCCAAGGCTGCATTCAATCTAATCTGAGCACTGATCTCTCACAGCTGGAGATGTATTACAGCTTTCTAAGAACGGCAAAGATCTGCGTGTATGCAGGAGAGTTAGGCGCAGGGACAAAACTGTCATGTTTTCTCATTGTACAATCTGCTGCAGTCTGTTTCTGCTAGGTGTGGAGACAGAAAATGCTACGGCCCCTAACTCTGACTCAGAGAACAGCTCCGTGAATCGACCCAGGGGCTGTACAGAATGTTAAAAGGAGCTCTCAGCTAGTGAATTGCAAGGAGGAGGAATCAGGAGGGATTCGACCCACACTGGATATCAGTGTAAATAAAAAACACAAGTATAAGGGACACTGTGAGAACAAGGCAGCTTTGCTAATGACATCCAATTGCAAAGTTGCTTGTTTTAAACTGTCCCCTTATTCTGAAGACCATTTAATGAAACAATAACACCCCTTTAACCTAAGAAACTACACTCCTTAAAGTATACAAAACGGCATTTAGGAAGTTTATTAACGAATTAGGTGTTTCACAGGAATTAAAGCAAAGTGGAGGTCAAATTTCAAAATTTCCCTTTGTTTTGCAGATTTAAATTTTTTATCCATTATTCACAAGAATACCGGAAAGATGCGATCAGGAAAATGCAACTTAATATTGATTCCCCAGATTCTGCTGTTTTCAGAGATATCCCAAATGTGGCCCTAGTGCGCTATTTTGCTCATCCACAAGCCCCAGGAAATCCTAAGGTGCTAAACACCCCTAAAAAGACCCCATATTGGAAACTACACCCCTTAATGAATATATCCAGGGGTGCAGTGAGTATATCGACCCCTCAGGTGTTTCACAAATTTTTTTTAGCGTTAGGGTGTGAAAATGAAATATTTTTTTTCCAGCTATCTGAAATTTTAGCTGAAAATGTTGAATTTTTACATGGAATCCTGGAAAAAAACCACTCCAAATTTTGTTATGCAATTTCTTCCAAGTTCGGCAATTCCCTACATGTGGGTGTAAACTGCTATTTGGGCGCATGTCAGGGCGTACAAGGAAGGGAGTGTTATTTGACTTTTGGAACGCAGATTTTGGTGTGGCCATGTACCAGAACAGGTGAAACCTTCCAGAAGTCGCCCCATTTTTTTTTTTCCAACACCCCTCAGGGATCTCATCCAGCGGTGTACTGTGCATATTAGGTGCACAGGTGTTCCATAGATTTTTTTAGCATTGGGCCATGAAAATGGGGGAGAAAGGGGGGGGCAAACGCAGTTCCGCAATTGTTTTTTGGGCTTCATTTTTAGTGTTCACAGTACATGATAAATGACAGGATAACTTTACTATGGGGTTCGGTACAATTGCAATGATATACATTTTATATAGTTTATGTTTTATTACTTTTACACAATAGAAATATGTCTATAAAAAATTGTGTTTTTATGTCGTCCTATTTTGACAGCCATAACTTTTTTATTTTTCTGTGTACGGAGCTGATAATGGGATTTTTTTGAGGGATGATTTGATGTTTTTATTAGTACCATTATGGGATGCATATGACACTTTGATCACTTTTTATTAAGGTTTTTGTGAGGCATTTTGAACAAAATACAGTATTCCTGGTAGTGTTTTATATTTTTTGTTTTTTACAGCGGTCACCGTATGGTATAAATTACATGCTAGCTTTACTCAGCAGGTCGATACGATTACAGCAACACCAAATTTGTATATTTTTTTATGTTTTACTGCTTTTACACAATATGTTTTTATTGGTATCATTTTTTGGAGGAAAAGACTTTTTGATCAGTTTTTTTAGTAGTGTGTTTTATTTTTATTTTTAACAGAGCTCGCTGTGCAGTATCCATTACAAGTTAGCTTTACTCTGTGGGTCGATACAATTACGGTGATACCCAATGTATATAGTTTCTTATGTTGAAGTGATTTAAAAAAAGTGTTTATATTGTGTAAAACAATCTTTATGCATCACTGTCTTCTGAGAGCCATAACTTTTTTTTATTTTTCCTTATACAGAGACGTGTAAGAATTATTTTTTTTTGCGTGATGAACTGCCGTTTTAATTGGTACAACGTTGCCGTTTATATGAGTTTTTGATCGCTTTTTTTTCCATTTTATGTGCTGCAGGATGAACAAAAATCACAATTCTTTGTTTTTTTTTTGTTTTTTTAAGTGTTCACCATATGGGTTAATTAATGTGACATAATTTTTTATAGGTCATTATGCACACGGCAAAACCAAAAATGTGTACTGGTCTCCATGGCAACTGTCAATCACCATGCCCACAATGCATTGTAGACATGGTGACGTCACAGACAACCCGGGAAGTGGCTTTCACTTCCCGGGCCCGTCTGGTAGGAGATCGCTATAGTGCAGCAGCGTGCCGGGAACAGGCAGCAGGAGTCCACTCTTCTTGCCTGTGATTTAACTCCGACAATCTTAATTGATCATTGGAGCTAAGGGGTTAAAAACCCGCGGCCGGAGCTTGCTCGCTCGCTCGCTTGTAAGCCCACACGATCGCCAGGACGTATCCACTTGTCCATTTTCGGGAATGAACTTCCCGCTAGGACGTATGCATACGTCCAATGTTGGGAAGGGGTTAACCAGCTCCTTACCGGGCTGTTCGCCCCACCACCATTCCCCTTCCTGACCAGGCACATTTTCGATTAAGTACCCACTGGTTTGAACACTATAATTCTTTTTTGCCCTTAGTTATTCTACTACGTTTTTTGCCTTTTTTCCGTGATACATTTTTATACGTTTTATTTTTATGTACTTTTTACATTATTTTTTTTCTATATGACAGAAAGGAAAATAATTTAAAAAAGAAAAAACTGCACTTAAGTTTTGTAATTGTCATTTTTCTGACACAGACGTTTATATACAGATGTTACATAAAGTTTTAGGGTTCTCAGTGATGGGGCTAAAAGTTACAATTTGGGCAATTTTTAAATAAAATTGTATTTCTTGTATGTGGTCTTTTTAAATTATTTTATATATCTTTTTTTTCCAATTTCCTTTATAGCTGGGACATAGACTAGAACCAGTTACAAGGGAAAAACACCATCCGACGTTATTGCAGATCTGAGTTTGATCAGATCCAGCAGCTCATTCATTTACAAATTCCAAGCAGCCAAGTGACTGCCAGAGGCTTCCTGCATATCTGTATTTACAGCGCTTATTGAGCACTGTATATACAACGATCATTGAGTGCTATATATATACAATGATCGAAAAGGCAGGTATGGTAAAAATCTGTCCCTGCCTTCACAGGGGAAAGCCAGCTAATGCTGATAGTGCTTGTTCAGTGGGTTGTCTGTGTGAAAGAAGGCAGGTTCTTTGCAACTGCTTTCTACTCTGGCCAAGAGATGAGGATCGTAAACAGCGGACCACCCCTTTTAATTGGTAGAATATTACGTTGAATAATTCTGTGAGGCATACTGTAATATGTCTGTTATTCTACAAGCAGAATAGGGAAGTCAATGGGTCATCCAATACATGTCCACGTTTCTCCATTTATATTTATTCTTCTACATTGAAATGGTATATTTTTTCTTGTTGTTGTGATCCTCCATAACCCACAGCAATTAACAGAAATTCCTTCTTTTCTTGCTGGTACATTATATTGCCATTACATTTTTTGCTTCGTATATTTCAACCGATCTACATTATCTTAGCAAGGAAATGGATTACGTAAGCCTTTCATGTCCTAAGTATGTAATGTATTTTGGTTCGGTGTTCTCCAACTTTGGTACAGATGGCGGTTGAGAAAGGTCTATGACTCAAACGATGGGAACCATCATGCTTTTATATTGTACAATTAATGAAGTGTTTTTTTCATATTGGTTAACTGCCTTTGGATTACAGTGAAATAATGTGATTGCAGAAAATATTTTGATGAATTGAAAATGACTTTTTTGCCTTTTAACCACTTCCTGACAGTCATAATAATATGGCTCTTCATTTTTTTTTCCTCCATGTCTTCCAAGACCCATAACTTTATTATTTTTTCACTTATATAAATATGAGGGCTTTTTTGCAGGAAAGGAAAAACTTTTAGGGGTTGTTTTTCCCAAAAACCATCAAAACTGGAAACCACAAAAAAATTCTTAATGTAGTGAAATGTCATGTTTGTGGGGCCTTGATTTTTATGGCATTTACTCTTCAGTAAAAATGACGTGTTATCTGTATTCTACAGGTTGATACGATTACAGTAATACAAAATATGTAGGGCTTTCAGTATGTTTTAGTACTGTAAAACAAATCCAAACATTCTCTTTCTTAAATTTGCGCTTCAGCGCCATTTTCTGTGGCCAATAACCTTTTTTGAACTTTCACCTATGGACCTGAGTGAGGGTACATATTTTTGCAGGCGGAAGTGTAGTTTTTATTGGTACTATTTTGGGATTGATGCAACTTTTTTAATTGCTTTTTATTCTAATTTTAGGAGACATGAAATTATAAAAAAAAATGCAAAAATTTTGATGTCTGGCGTTTTCTTCTACGGTGGTAAGTGTACAGGATAAATTATATGCTTTAATTTACGGGTGCAGCGGTACCAATTATGTGTAACTTTTTATTATTATAAAATAATTATTGTTTTTACTTTAACATGAAGTCCCCCTAGGAGATCACTAGGAGACTCTATCGTCAGTATACCCTTCTACATTGTAAAAACAATGCAGAGGAGGGTTCAAAGTTGGCAAGTCTAACACTTCTTACCCGCATAAATGGTCGTGATATAGGCCTGAGACATGCCAGTAATATAAAATCATAATTAGGCTCAAATCTTATAAAAACAGAGGCTCATCACACCAAGTTGTCATAAAATTGATTATTATTACATCTACCACATGCAAGGTTAAAAATATAGTAAAAAACATAACCCACACCTAACATGCATACATTATAAAGGGACGATAAATAAGATTTATTAATGTAAAGGTAACATACAGACAGAATGGATAGATCCAATAAATATATACACATAAATAACGTACAAGTACATTACAATTCATATAGTGTACCGTCAGTACCAGTGATCAAACAGATACAATAAAGTGTCAGTGCATTAATAACTGAAATCTCCGGGAACATTTACTATGTCAATTGTACTAGAATTCTGCCACTGGCATACATACTTTACATCATGTTTATTTTATTTTCTAGACCGTTTTTAGACATTTTTTGCCATGTCCTACAAAGGTATTTCCTGACATACACGTTATTCTTATTTTTGCTGCTTTATTCCATCAGTGGTACATGTAAAGTTCAATAAAGAGGCAATTTGCTCCTCTGAACCAGGTCCAAGCACCATGAGTCTTCTGAACTGTATGTGTGTCTTCCGTACGTGTATACAGTTGAAGACTGTGGTGGAGCAAGGAGCCATCGTCTACTCAGGTGGGCTGCACAAGTGAACAGCACAGACTTTAATGTAGTGATGTTATTGTGCCACTATCTCTTCTTGGCCACAAAACCTTGTTGTTTCTGGGAGTAACATCATGCCGCCAGCTCCACGACACAAGCTCCCGGAAGAGCAGGGTGCTTGGTGGGGGAATGAGGAGAGGTGAGTAATTTTGTTTTTCTAGGGCTTATATACCTAACTACTGAGGGTGCCAATATACCTTTCTTCCTACTAAAGGAGGCTTATATACCTTCCTTCCTACTAGACGGTTTATATATACCTTTATTCCTACTAAAGGGAGTATATATACCTTTATTCCTACTAAAGGGAGTATATATACCTTTCTTCCTACTAAGGGGGCTATATACTTTCCTACCTACAGGACAAGCTATATAATTACTTTCTGACTGAAGGCGTGCCTATATACCTACCTCCTGGGGAGGCCTATTTACCCACCTACCTACTTACTTAATAGGGCCTAAAAACCTACCTAATAGGATGCCTAAATATCTACCTACTGGCCCTCTACCTAATAGAGGGCATATTTTGGACAGCTATGTGATGCTATGATAGGAAAGTTGGGTGCCTGCTATGGGGGATACCACACTGCTTTTTTGGCCCTGGATAGCGTTTCTGCCCCATTCTCGACATCAGGTACCCAGCTTTCCTATCAGGAAAGTAGTGTGCTGTGGGGAATGGTGCGTCAACCAGCTTTGCTGGGTGCTGAATAGCCTATCTAGCCTATATGTGTCTGTGCCTTTTGGATTAGTTGTGCTTTGTCGGACAACTGTTGGATTTATGTCCTTAGAGATCAAAGAGGATTCGTTTCGGGGAGTGTTTATTTAAATAAAGTTTTTTGGGTTTTTTTCTCTCTATTATTATCCCTGGGCTTGATGTTAGCCAGCAAAGTTTCTTGTCACCTAAGACTGGCACTGACCCGCTCTCACTTTTACCCCAATACTCAACACATCAGGGGTACTGGGAAGAGCCAGCTTAGCAATAAGATAAAGAGCCTCTGGTGTGGCGGTCAGTTGGTATTTTTAGAAGGGGAGGGCCCTTCCCAACCTGATAGTATCAGGCTGCAGCTACTGGTTTTACCTTGGCTGGTTATGAAAAATAGTGGAACGCCACATTTTTTTAATAATTTTTTTTTTAATACTTTCAATAAACAAATGATAAAAAAAAATGACATGGTGTCCCCCGTATTATTTATAACTATCCCAGGTAAAATCTGCAGCTGCAACTTGATATTATTAGGATGGGAAGGTCTATGAGTATTGGTCTCTTCCAAAACTAAAAACATCAGCCACTCCAGAAGCAGATCATTACATTAGATGGTCACATTAGATGGTCCCCTTCTGTTGGTATCCAGACTCTTCTCAGTACCCTTGGTGTGTTGGCTACTGGGGTTATAGTGAGAGAGGGTTGTTGTCAACCTTGAAGTGACAAAAACACTCCTGGTTGATACCAAGCCCCAGTGATAGTAATGGAGAGTTGTCTTTTAGAGCCTCCATTGCTGACACTGTAATGAAATGGTTAAAACAATCTACAAACAACAAAAAAAGCAGCTTATTTAAATATACATTCCCCGACAACTTCCCTCAGTGAAGATTTTATTAAAGAAATGGCTCCAACACTGTACGGCATAGTCTAACAAATCTAATGTAGTTCAAAGGGGAAACCTGAAGAAAAAGAAAAGTTCTACAAAAAAACATGATTGCGGCTGGTCTTCTGGGGGTGCAGGCGAAAGACCTCAGGCAGCACAATAGGATCCCGGGCTGTACAGGCCACAGCCAAAGTACAATCTCAAAGGGTTAGGTCTTCCTTTTCTCCCCAGTAGATTATTTCTGTAATCGGTGGCCTGTACCCTCTCTTCTACCCCTACCTGCAACCATTGCATTATGCAATCTAGTGCCAACACAAAGCACAGCACAAAAGGCCCTAACCCCAGATGTTTAAAAACCTTAGCAATGCCCCTGCAGCAGTATATGTGTGAGAGAGCAGGGAGTCTGTATGTGAGAGATAGAGGAGGGGCATTAGCAGTGATTTATATGTGAGGGGATGGGGGAAGTCTTTGTGAAGGGGGGTCATGAGCAGGGGTATATGTATTAGAAGGAGGCCAGTATAATGGAGACCAGAGGTTCTGAGGCAAGTAAGACCCCATTTCCCTGCAGCATGGAAAGGAAGATGAGTGACGACAGTGTATTAAGACTCTTGGGAATAGAATAGACTGCGGTGCAGTGCAGTAGATGGGCATCATCTCAATGAGAAGAAACCGGTACCACAAGAGGCACAGTCATTGTGTGGGGCCCAACGGGGACAATATTACTTTTCTGAGCACCAGTTATGTGTTATTACTGCATGGGGCACTATTTAGGCAGTATTGTCCTATAAGGCACTACCTTTGTCGAGAATAATTTAAGAGCATTATCTTTTTTCTTTACTTAGGCTTACTTCGTTTTGGAGACTGTATTCAGCACTATTATTTTCAGGTCATTGTATGTGTGGCACTATTATACTGTCATTTATATCTAATCAATTAATGAGGATTTTAAGACCGTGGGTGGACACTTCCCCCTGTATAAATTCCCTAACAGGGAGTATGAATATGTATTTTCTAAACCAGACAATATTTTTAAATTGTTAATGTATTACACTACATGAGCCTGTAAGACGTAATTTATCTGTGGTTCTATAAACAGAAAAGGGAAGTCAATGGGTCATACATTAGTTTTATATACGTCTTTCCATTGATCTTGTCATTCTTCTAAACCTTGGCAATGTGCTACTGAATAACCCATGGCAATTAACAGAAATTCTTTCTTTTATCACTTGTTCATCATGTTTCCATTGTACATTCTGCTCATCTGCACATATGGTATATTTCAACAGATCTATATCATCTTAGCAAGAAAACAGACAACATAAGCCTTTCCTAGCCTTTTAAAAGGTTTTGCTGGTCTGTAATCAGAAAAAACAAGGTACTTTGAATTTTGATATTTGGCTAAGATGAAAGTATAAACTGAAAGTTATAAGCAGTGTCACTTTGACCATAGGGCTCCTTCCCCAGGCCCTCTGAAAGCAGGACTTCTAAATGCCCTTTTCAACTGTTTGCATGGGTCATGAGCTACACTCTGTCAGAGGGTGGATCATAAGTAGCAGTCAATGTGAGAAGAGATCGTAAGTAGCAGCCTATGTGAGTAGGGGGCTATGAGTAGCAGTCTGTATGTAAAAGGGAGCCATGATAATCAGTTTATATGTGAGAGAGAAGAGGTACATGAGCACCAGTACATTGGGGGACAGACTAAATGAGATCAGGTTCTAAGGTGAGGAGTACAGCGTTACTTTGCCGTGGGGAGGGGGATAATCAGTGGGTCGAGTTTAATGAGGCTCTTTGGAACAGTATAGCGTGGGTGGCATCCTATGCATGAAATGCAATAGCTACCACAGGGGGCATACTTAGTGCATGAGGCCTAAAGGGGGGTAACTTTATTGTGTAGAGCACTACTTATGTGCTACTACTGCACAGAGTGCTATTTAGGCACTATTATTAAATGGAGAACAATTTCAGCATAATCTGCTTGACCTTTATATTTCAGAGCACTATCTGCCACTATTACTTTGAGGTCACTGTGGCACTATAATTTATGTATGAAGTACAGAAAGTACAGTTATGAGGTAAACACAGGTACATTATGGAGTGTAGCATTAGGGTATGTTCATATGGTGTATTTTTTTACGCAGAAAACTCTCTGATTTGAATTCATGTGCAATCCATTTCACAATAAAGAAACAGGGATTGCATGCAAGTTTTTACTGCCTCATTGGTTTGAATAAATACACATGTAATTGGAGTGGAAATGCATGAAGAAGGGACATGCTCAATATTCATGCATGTGGAAAAATATACATGTGAAAAACACAAAACTCAGATTCCCATGAAAATCAATATGGAGCATAAAGAATGCAGATTTCACCTAGAATTTCATGTAAAAAACATAAGTTGTATATACAAGCCCTTAGCAGGTAAAGATGAGGAATCAATGGAGAGGGCTTTGGAAAAGTAAGAAGCCAAAGATATCTGGGCCTCAAACTCTACAGAGACAAATCGTGGTGGTTTACACAAGATGCAGAAGAAAAGAGAAAGGGAATGAGTCAGAGAACGTATCACCTGAGAGTCAAAGTTTTCCAAATGATGTCTAAGAAATTGTCTTTAAATCATTTATTTGATGTGTAGACTTAGCGGACAATGTTCAGAAAGAGGTTAATCATGAAACCTTTGCACAGGACCCAGCTAAGTGTTAAAATGGCCATGGTTTCAGGTATGTATTCATGAGAATAGTAGGTGGTATTTTGAGGAGTTATACAAAAATGAGACATAAAGGTACAAGAGTACTTGGCATAGAGTTCAGACATTAAAACTAAATAAAGTGGACAGAAATGTAATTTAGAAAAACAAAATTTTTTCGCAACTAGTATGGATGAAGGGTTGTGTGGAATGCTGAAAACATGCATGTTACTATGGTAGATACAGTTAATATTAGGGTTAAAAACAAAACTATTAATTTTCTTCATATAATGTGTACTAATGTTTGTAGCTTACAAAACAAGTTCTGTGAGCTGATGACTATCATATCTAGGGTAATTTGGATCTAGTTGTGATAACAAAGATCTGGTTCAAGGATTGTAATGACTGGAAAATAGCCAAGCCTAGATACTTGCGGTGCAGGAAAGAAGGGTAGAAAGAAAGGGAATAATCCAATTCAAAACACACACAAAGAGGTAGAAACTCTATTCTGCAAAGCTAATGAAATGGTTTCAGAATTAACACAATCTATAAACCCGAAAGGTATGATAACCTGTTTGTTATTGAAATTACTCAAATAGTAATATAGGTAGATAGCGTAGTGCTTGGTTACTTCAATGTGCCAGATATGTATTAAAATATCCATATTGCATTCATATGCAAGACCAAGAATTGAACAGAGGCAATCAAGGTTATCTTCAAGGTTATGTTCATCAACTAAAGAAGAGGACGAATATTCAGATACAACATATAATAAACACACCTCTCACTCAAGGGATAAGCGACCCCAGAAACAGGACCGTATAAACAGACCCTAGAAGGCCCTAAACGATCTGTACTAACCCTAACCTACTAATGCAGAGAAATCACCCCAATAAGGGCGTCTCTGCCTGGAACCTAACCCGGTCCAGTCCCAACATATTTCGATCAGCCTTACATAAACTTAAATTAAATAATCACTGATCACCTCAGGGGAAAATTGGACCAAGGAAATGGATATCTATAACAAAGGTGAAGACCTCAAACAATAAATCTTAGAAGTAGGTAAAGAACATCCAATGATGCATAATCAGTCAATAAATATAAAAGAAAAGGAAACAGCAGATGCTAATGAGGTATTTAAAGTACGTACCCCATGGCCAAACCTAAAGAGGTAATGCCAATCACTCTACCTGCCACAATCTTTACATATAACAGACTTATCAGCAGGGTGCCACTATCCAAATCTATACCCCATGCTTTCATAGATAATGTTTCCAACACTAATTGTCTCTGACCCTGCAAAGGTACTGCAGCGTTGGCTGCTTCAATGCATTGAAGCCCTTATTAGGGTGATTTCTCTGCATTAGTATGTTAGGGCTACTGTAGATCATTTAGAGACTTCTAGGGTCTAGGGTTATGCGGTCCTGTTCATTGGGTCTCTTATCCCTTGAGTGAGAGGTGTGTTTATATGTTGTATCTGAATGTTTTAAGATATTATTAAAAGTTATGTTTTAGGACCTTTGTTCTCTTCTTTAATTGGTGCTTTGGTGGTCAAGAGGTATAGTTCACTTTTTATACCCTTGTCTCTTGGCTGTATTGTGGTCTTTGTTGGTTTTTGTTAAGGTTATGCTCATTCAACAGTATTTTGTTCAGTATTTTAACTCCTTATCTGTAAGCCAAAACCAGGAGGAGAACCTAAAAAGAGAAAAGGTATATGGAAAAAATTTGCAGCTATTGTGTGTTTTTGATACACTCCTAGTGTTGGCTTGCAAATACTGATGCCAAATAATGAATAAAATGCTTGTGAATGTACCCTAAAACAACTTATGTCATTATCCCTTTTGTAAAGATAATAATCCAGATTTAGTATTTACAAAGTGAAAGAAAAAAAATTTAGGTTCCAGTGATGTTTGAGGTTTGACATAAGGCAGACTAAGAACTCTGATATTTCAACTAAAGTGTTAGGTTATGTCTACACAGCACTTGATTCTCATTGGATTTTCGATGGATCCAGTATCTAAAATCGGCTGAAAATCCAAACCTACCCAGTGCTGTGTAGACCACAATGAAAAATCCATGCTGTACTCTACAAAGTACAGATTTTTTTCCAGTTGGTTTAAAAATCCGCCGTATTCCGTACTACACCCCTAGATGAATTCCCTGGGGTGTTGATTCCAAAATTAAGTAAGCTCTGGAAAGTTTCACCAAATCTGCGCTCTGAAAGCTAAATAGCGCTCCTTCTCTTCCTGTCATGCACCAAAACTTGTAAAGGTTATTTCCGTAATAAACAGATTTAAATTCTAGTGCTGTATATGGGAAATTTCCAAAAATGACAGAATTAGGAATCGATATTGAGTTGCATTTTTCTGTTAACATCTATTATGTATCAGTAAAAAATAGATTAAGGTTGAAAATCTGAAAGAAAAAAAAAATTATATTTCACCTCTTTGTTTTAATTTCTGTGAAATACCTAAAGGGTCAACAAACTTCCTAATTGCTGTTTTGAAAACTTCAGCATGTGCAGCTTTTAAGATGGAGTAATTTTGGGGATGTTTATCATACCTAAAAATCACAGAAAGAAAAACCCAATTCTAAAATATAACCTTTACTAAATATACATTAAAATTTCAAACATCTACCAATATACTGAACACCACAAAATAAAATATAACTTGTAATCGTCTTGGTACCTAAATGGCATTAATAATAGACATCAACTCTTCATGCTGAAAAAGACAATCCCTAATTCACCCTTCCAAATCAGCGGAGTAATGGCCCAGATATGGGCGGCTCCACTTTTTGAAGGCTAACCATGTTATACCTAGAGATGGGCGAATTGATTCTAACGAAGTGGAATTCGTTTAGAATTTCAGGAAAACTACGGTTCGGACCGAAGTCGAAGTTTGGGGTACTTCGGGTGAACGAAGTGTGCTTTTCATTGATAAAATGGCTGCGAGCACATGGCGTTACATGGGGCAAAGCACTCTGGGAGGAAGAAGGGCATAGCCTGCATGACATGTGCAGAGATGAAGCCAATCAGAGACCGGCGGGATTCTGTGACGTCACCGCACTATATAAGTCCGGGCGCGACGCTGGGAGCTCACACTCCTCTCACTGTACTGATCAGGGAAGGTGCTGCCAAGGCTGATTGTGATAGCTCTTACTGAAGAATTCATTTTTATACAGCGATTTTTGTGGGGTGTCTCAGCTTGTCTCAGAGACTGCTTCTCTTAATGTTCTATTTCTGATTTTTTGGGGTATTGGATCTGAAGTCCAGTGTGCGTCCACTGCAGCTGCATATACATTTTAATGCTATCTGCTCACAGCACATTGAATATCCAAGGGGGATCTAAGCCTGTTCCTGTTGTATTCATTTAAAGAAACAGCGTTTTTACAATACAAATACCACTTCATTTTTGGCTGCTCAATTCTTTTGCGCAATTTACATCCAGGGGTTAATTAAGCGTTGTTTTTCTGCTGTGGTGACTCCAAGAAACCGTCTTTTCACCGCCAAAAAATAAAATTTTCCTGTAGCCTAATTCACAAGCGAAGGTTAATTACAATTTTTTCTCTTGTTGTGTAGCGTAGAAAACACGCAATTGTAACACGCTACAAAGCTAGTAGTTTCTGGCTGCTCAATTCTTTTGCGCAATTTACATCCAGGGGTTAATTAAGCGTTGTTTTTCTGCTGTGGTGACAAAAATAAACCGTCTTTTTCACCGCCAAAAAATTACAATTTTCCTGTAGCATAATTCACAAGCGAAGGTTAATTACAATTTTTTTCTCTTGTTGTGTAGCGTAGAAAACACGCAATTGTAACACGCTACAAAGCTAGTAGTTTGTGGCTGCTCAATTCTTTTGCGAAATTTACATCCAGGGGTTAATTAAGCGTTGTTCTGCAGTTGTACTCAGTAAAAGAAACTTTGTTTTTCACCGCCTCAGAAGAAATTCTGTACCATAATTGATATCCGAAGGTTAATTAAGCCTGTTTGTGCTTTTATATTCAGCAAAATACACAGAGTTTTTAAACGGTACATACAAGTAAATTTTTCCTGCCCATTTGTGGAGCGCAATATATATCCAAGGGTTACCAAGCTTGTTTCTGGGTTCATTTGGAGTCAAATACAGGGTGTGTATTTATCATATACAGATATCTTCATCAAACAGTGTCTGTACATTTTAGAACAAACAGTATGTCAGACAGAGAAGTAGCAGGCTCTTCACCTGCGAGTGGCAGAGGCACAAACATTCCAGGCCCATGTCGCAACACAGCAAGGGGACATCGCAGCAGGGGTCACTCGGTGCCACTGTCATCTAGCGGCAGTGTGCTGACTAGCAACCCAAGGGTTCTTGATTGGTTGACTAGGTCATCCACTTCCTCCAAGATGACATCTGACAACCCCAGCCAAGAGTCGGTGGGAACGTCAGACACAACCCTTAGTTGGCATGGCCTGGGAGCGGGTCAGCGGCCCTCACCTGTCCTCAACCCGCCTTTGTCCCATCCGGTTCCCTCAGCCAGAGATCTACTATGTGGTCTGGGCTCAGCGCCACTATATAGCGAGGATGAACAATTTGAGGAGGGCAGTCAGCAGCTACTTGGCAGTGAAGAAATGGGATCAATATCCCCTGCTTCTTGCAGTAGGCGGCAAAGTATAGATGTTGAGAGTGGCATGGGAGGTCATGTTGTGAGGGGCCAGCCTCTGCATACCAAGACCATTGATGAGGACAGCAGTGACGATGAAACACAAATAGATGATGATGTAGCCGACGGCACTTGGGAGCCGGGTGAAGCAAGGGCTTCATCATCGTCAGGAGAAGAGGGTGTCAGCTTGCGCGTCAGGCACTGGCGCAGCCAGCAAGTGGGTTGTGTGGCCGTGAGTCAGCAGGATAGCAGCAGTGGGAGGTCGGGAGCCAAGCGGCCACGGGGTAAAAAACCCGCTTCGCAGGTCCAAGAAAGTAGCGGCACAGGGGCTCAGCGAGGCAGCGGCGGCAGTAGTCACTCAGTGCGGAGCGTTGGCAGTAAAATCCGATACTCGGCGGTGTGTCAGTTCTTTGCTAAGACACCGGAGGAACCGAATATGGGTATATGTAGAATCTGTGGGCAGAAAGTGAAGCGTGGCCAGGGAGCTAACATTGGCACCACGGTCCGGCGTCAACACATGCAGCGTCACCATCCAGTGGCCTGGGAGAAACGTGGCTCAGATGTGGTGGTCCCACCTGCCCCCGCAGCAACAGCAGCAGCAGCGCCCCGTGGCACGCATGCCATTGCAGCCAGTCAAGGCTCCACCACCTCTGCAGAAGGGAGCTGGTTCTCTTTGACATCATCTCCCGGTCCAGATGCTCCTGCTCCTCACTGGCGCCAGCAGTCGTTCAGTGAGGCGATTGCAAAGAGACAACAGTATGCGTCCAACCATCCTAAGGTGCAGCAGCTGACCGTGCTCCTGTCCAAGTTGTTGGTACTGCAGTCCCTCCCTTTCCAAATGGTAGACTCTGCACCGTTCAGAGAACTAATGGCTTGTGCCGAGCCGAGATGGAGAGTTCCAAGCCGTAATTTCTTTTCCAAAAAGGCAATACCAGCACTTCATAGAGATGTCGAACAGAAGGTGGGCCAGTCCTTGAGCCTATCGGTTTGTTCCAAGGTGCACGGCAGCGCAGATGTCTGGAGCTGTAACTACGGTCAGGGCCAGTACATGTCCTTTACGGCCCACTAGGTGAATGTGCTTTCTACCCAGCCACACCAACAACTTGGACAGGAGACGGCGCTTTCTCCTCCACATTGTCAAACTGCTGCTCCTGCGTCAATGTCCGCCTCCTCCTCCTCCTCCACCACCACCATCTCAGCCTCCACAAGTACTGCTCCATCATACCACATGTGTAGGGCACAGCAGTGTCACACAGTTCTACACCTGGCTTGCCTCGGCGAACGAAGTCACACAGGGGAGGAACTGCTCCGCGTCATGCAGCAAGAAATCGATGTGTGGCTTTCTCCGCGCCAACTGCAAATCGGAACCATGGTGACGGACAATGGGAGCAACATGGTGTCCGCGCTGCACCGAGGAGGGATGGTCCATGCGCCCTGCATGGCGCACGTGTTCAATCTGATTGTGAAAAGGTTCCTGAAGTCTTCCACCGATCTTCAGAAGATTCTGAAAATGGCCAGGAAACTGTGCATGCACTTCATCCATTCCTACAAAGCCAGGAACACCCTCCTCGAGTTGCAGTGGCAGAACGGCCTCCCCCAACACATTGCGATGTTTCCACCCATTGGAATTCCAGCCTGCACATGTTGGACCGACTGTATGAACAGAGAAAGGCCATTAACGATTTTTTGATGATCCAGGCGGACAGGAGTACTCCCCTGTGTAACTTTGATGTCAGCCAGTGGCAGCTCATGCGTGACACCTGCCGTTTGATGAGGCCATTCGAGGAGGCCACGTTACTTGTCAGTCGCCAGGACTACGGGATGAATAACGTCATTCCACTGCTTCATGTCCTGGAACAGATGCTGAAAAATCTGGGCAGGGGACTGGAGACGTGGCGACTACATCTCGCGGCCACGAGTCCGGTGGGGACTGAAATGGAGGCTGATGAGGAGGATATTGGAGCAGAAGCATTGTCTGTTGAAATGAATGGATTGTCTACCCAGGTGACTAGAGAGGATGAGCAGGCGCAGCTGGAGTAGGTAGATGGAGTTGAGGAAGACGAGGCAGTTGACCCGCAAACACCGTTGCAGTATACAGTGGAAATGGAGGCAGGGAGCCCCTCGGAGTCACTTGTGCAGATGGCCCCAGCATGCTGATTTTTCCCGGCTGTGACCACCGAAAGTCACTCCCGGGAGGGGATGACTTTTGGGGTTTCCCCCCTATTTGGACCCTCGCTACCGGG
>JAODAL010029940.1:0-50798 GCA_025379985.1 Phyllomedusa bahiana | reverse complement strand
ACAAATGATTGTTTTGCAAGATCTTTAAAAAAAAGCAGCAACCCCTTGTAGTGAGACAACCCCTTTAAAATTTGCTGTGTGAACTCACCCTTATGGTGTCACCACACAATATTTTAAAATTGCCATCCTGGAACCAATTAATATTGTATGTTGAGGGGCTGCTGGACTGGAGGATGTTAAAGGGAACCTGAACACTGAACCTATCTAGTCTGCAGGCAGCAGGTTATAGAGCACAAGGTGCTGAGCAGATTGTATATAGTTTTGTTTGGAAAGATTCAGAACTTATAATTTATTTGTGTAACTTGCTGCTTATTCTGGGTTAAGGAGTCCAGTGGGCGGTCTTAGTACACAGTCCAATATCAGCAGCTCTACTAGCACTAAAATACAGTCGAAAGGCACACAGAAACTATTGGAAAAGCATTTCTGCTACTTAAGATACATGAAAATTGGAGGTTCTTAGTGAATATTTTTGATCAAAGCTGTAATAAGCCCACCTATCACTGGCAAGACGACCTCTAACCAGATGGGAACCTACTCTATATGTTACCTCTCTTGGTGCCTGTTCAGACCTCCACATTTCAGGGAGAGCAGATTCCAGCTACAAGCTACTCTGCATTGATTTAAAAACCTGTGCAGATGGGTGGAGTGCAAAAGCAAAATACAAAGAGTAATTTCCCATCTGCACTGAGGTCTCCTTGACATTGGCAGGTGGGCTTATTGCCATTTTGATCAAAAATGGAAACTAAGAACCTCAAAGTTTCATTTATCTAAAGTAGCAGAAATGCTCTTCCAATAATTCCTACTGTATGTTCCCTTTGATTCTTTTTTTAGTGTTAGAAGAGCTGCTGATATTGGATTGTGTTTGTATTTTACTGCCACATCAGCGTGCACCTATGCTCATTTTAAAAAAAATTTTGGGATGTGCAGAACCAAATGTTCTTTTCTAGACTGTTTTTATGGGGGGAGTGGCTGCCCCCACTTTGGTTTTTGCACTCCACCCATCTGCACAGGTTTTTAAGTCAATGTAGTATAGCTTGTACCTGGAGTCTTCTCTCCCTGAGATGTGGAGGTCTGAACAGGCACGAAGAGAGCTAACAGAGTAGGTTCCCAACTGTATTGAGGTCGCCTTTCCGACGCCAGGTGGGCTTATTACAGTTTTGATCAAAATGTTCACTAAGAGCCTCCAATTTTCATGTATCTAAAGTAACAGAAATGCTTTTCAAATAATTCCTCCGTTCCTTTCGACTGTTTTTAGTGCTAGTAGAGCTGCGGATATTGGATTGTGTTTGTATTTTACTGCCAACCAGCGTGCACCTATGCTCATTTTTTTCTTCTAAAAAAAAAAATAATAATTTTTGGATGTGCGAACCAAATATTGTTTTTCTAGGCCGACTTATTAGTGACTGACCAGTATCTCTGTATACACACTCTTATCAATCACTGATAAGACCGCCCACTGGACTCCTTAACCCAGAAACAGCAGCAAATTAAATAAACTCCTGCTGAATCTATTTCCACAAAACTACTGGCCGATCTGCTCAGCTCCTCCTGCTCTATGACACACTGCCTGCAGATCACATAACGTGTTCAATGTGACAGGATCCCTTTAACGGGTTAACAAGCGCTCATTGTATCATCAAAGTACCGACGGCAACAACAACAATAATCATAAAAATAATAAAAAAAAAGCTGCGAAAAACAGGAAGAATTGATTACTCTGGTAAGCTGAAGGTTCGGGGAAATCAAGAGAGACAACTTGAATGGGCAGAAGGAATTTAAAGTGTCACTCCTGCTTAGACTCAACCATCTTGACTGCTCTCCGCAGGGAGGAAGACGATGTAAGTAATGACATGTCCCTGTCTTAAGGGGCCCTCTCCGTAAAATACTGCTTATAGCTGCAATCTGCTCGTGGTGTCTTCAGTAAGTAATATTGAAGGGCCGGCTGCCTGGGGGACAGCTCTATCACAGACATGCCAGGCTTTGTAATTTTCCTTCCAAGCCGTTACGGAGGTCTGAAGTGTTTGTTCATATTCTGTAAAAGAAACGATTTGTTGCCGCAGAGAGCACCTCTGTGTCCCCACGACTATCATACCCGAGCATCACAATCAAAGCCGAGTAAAAAGCCACTTCATTATTAAATAAAATGGAAACCTAATTGCGCTGGATGCAAGCAATTTCCCGGCATCTCACCCTAGTGCCTACCGTTCTGATTGTTCTGCCAGCGCCAAAGAACTTTATTCCCTTTTACATCGGTGAGGAATGGATCTGATATTAAAGCAGATGATCAATTTTCTCTATGTACTTTTGGATATTGGAAGGACTTTAGTTCTTGTGGGGCTGCCAGCGCCATTGTTTAGCTGCCTGCTCTAGTTCCGCTGTTCTCCGAGGCCTTGGTGCCCGCCGATCGCGTCCAAGAACATGATGACTTCTGTGAAAGACCGGGCCGGACATGGGGGCGCAGCCCTAAGGGGAGGCCCCACATGACCCGGCCGGCCGGCCGTTGCGTCGGGTTAGGGGGGCGGAGTGGGCACGCACGACGTCCGGGGGGGGAGCCATGTAATAACCGCACCCGGGCCGCGCGGAAAACAGTTGCGCGGTCAGCAGGGATCAAGCAGTTATGCTTGCTAAACCCCGCGCTGTTCCCACACTTCCACCGGGATTATGTCTGGCAGCGTATTGAGAGCTGCTGGCGCAGCTCAGGAGCGCAGCGAGCCACAGCGCCCCCGCCTGCTGGAGCAGCAGGTGCGGGCGCGTTGGGGGGAAACTGCGGCCGCGGAGCCTCTATCCCTCAGGGGGAAAGGGTGCAGGGTTCGGTGCGCACGCTAGGCGCAGGACCCGCCCCCTAAAGAGGTTGAGCCCTGAGGTGACCCCCAGGGCCCGCGTTCGCAGACGGAGCCCCTCCGGGTCGGGTGACACGCTCATCTGGGCGGTCGCGCGCTGCCCGGCCCGGGAGGAATCCATCTCGGCGGGCGGGCCCAGCGGAGCGCAGCAGGCGCCAGCCCAGTCCGGGGTGGCGCCGGCTGTGGCTCCAGTCTTCTCGGTTCCAGCAGCGGCGGGTTCCCCTGGCGATGTTCCGGTCGGGGGACCCGCCAGGGTGCGAAAAGCGGAGGGGGAGAGGGAGGATTCGAGCCGGCCCAGCGGTATTTCCAGGGATGGAACGTGGAGGGCCGTCCTGAGGGACTGGTGCCGGAGGAGCGCCTTAATGGGCCCATTCGGGGGGCCGGGCGTCGAGGAGTCGGGACCGTCGTCGTTCAGAGGTCCATGTCGTGCAGGATCGACCACTATGGACTGGGATTCGAGAGTGGTGACGGCGACTTCGATACATGGAGAGGGGCTTCTGGGATGGCGGCGCGGCTGGGGGGATCACACCCCCGTGCAGCCTGGTGAGTCAACGTTTTTGGGTCTGTCTTGTCTCGCCGGGGGGGGCGCGTCGCAACGCTGGCGTCGGATTTAGCTCCGTGGGGGGAAGGGGTCCTGCGTTGCGGAGCTGGCTAGTACCCGGGAGGGAATTTTTAGCGCGGTTTCCCAGGTTTCAGGGGAAGGCGTCACCATTGTCGGTTTTGGGGTTAGCGCCGGGAAAGCTTTTTCCCTTTCCCCCAATGGGATTAGGGGATTTGGGTAGAGGAGCCGGGGCGCGTAGTGGCGGGGTTACCGTATCAGTTCAAATGGAGCAGGATACGGTGGATAGCGTACGTTTGGATGATAGGGCAGGGCAGGTGAAAACGTCTGTTTTGAGGGTCCTCTGGGGCTCATCTTAAAAAAGAGATAAAGGAAAAAATCGGGCAGGACGAATACGTCGAGTTTTTTTCACTTTTACCTTTGGAGAAATTTAATCTGGCGAAGGGAAAGAGAGACGAAGTAAGAAAGAGGAGGAGGAAAGCGGAGTGCGGTTGTTTACCGAAGACTTTTCCAGAATTGGATGCAGGTTTTTTTTCAATTTTGGCCAGTTAATTGGGGAGAAACACCCGAACATTGTTCCGGGCTGTTTGTTATTTGGGACTCAATCGGGGAGGCGCAACGAGTTTATGGGGCCGGGGCTTGGCTCCGTTTGACGAACAATTTCGTCAGAGGAAACGGTTAGACCATCCATCCGTTTGGGCCCAAAAAGGGACATCGGGTTGTGGTTAAGGGTATGGCCCCGACACGATACGGCCGGCCCTTTCAGGGGGGCCCGGGTGGCTCGGGGCAGCAGGGGGGTCCCGGGGTCTTTTGGACTAGTTCCCAGGGAGGATTTAAAGTGGGGGTCTGCTGGCAATTCAACGAAAACCCAAATTTGCAGGTTCGGGGCAAGTTGCCGTTTTAAGCACGTCTGTGCGGTCTGAAAGCTCCACTTCCCATGGCGCTCTCGGTGTTTGCGAAAGGGAAAAAGGGGAAAGGGGGCAGGTTTTCAGCAAGGGGGTGACTCCAGTGAGCCTGGCCGCGATGGAACCGTACCTAAATAGGTACCCTAATCAAGGGGGCAGTGGAGTTATTAAGAGGTGGTTTTGGCGAGGGTTTTAGGATCCCATCGCCCGCCCATGAGGTCCCCTTTTCGACAAAAAATTTGCGATCGGCTCTTTTTACACCGGGAGTGGTAGCAGAAAAATTGCAAAAGAGTCGCATTGGTCGCATGGCGGCCCATTTGCTTCCTTGCCAGCACCGGATTTGGTGGGTGTCCCCTCTGGGGGTGGTTCCGAAAAAAAGACCCAAAACAAAATTTAGACTGATTCATCACCTTTCCTTCCGAAAGGGGTTTCGGTCAACGATGGAATGACCCGGAACTTTTCCGTGGTTTATACCTCATTTGATGCGGCACTAGGGGGGCTCAGGGTATACGGAAGGGGGCTCTCATGGGGAAAACAGATATTGAGTCAGCTTTTCGCTTGTTGCCGGGGCATCCAGAAAATTTCCAGCTGTGTGGGTTTTTATTGGACGGGGCGTTTTTTGTTGATCGTTGTTACTAGGTTGTTCGATCTCAGTTTATTTTGAGGCATTCAGTTCCTTTTGGAGTGGGTGTTGCGGATGTTCGGTTTATCATCGTCATCCATTATTTGTGATTTTTTTTGGGCCCACGACTCAGAGGTATGCGGGTCGCTTTTGGCATCAATGCAAAGGTAGCGGGGCATTTTTGGGTTCCCTTAGCCCCGGAAAAAACTGAGGGCCCTACCCACCACCATTAATTTTTTAGGGATTTCAGATTGATTCGGTTTGATGGAATGTCCCGCCTTCCGGAAGGGAAGTTAAGGATATAGAAGGGAGATTGCCAGGTTGTTGTCCGGCAAGAAGGTTACGTTGCGGGAGTTGCAGTCCCTGCTGGGGAAACTGAACTTCGCTTGTAGGATAATGCCAATGGGCAGGGTTTTTTCGCGACGCATGGGTCAAGCGACGGCGGGACTTCAGGCCCCACATCTTTCATAAGAGTGTCGGCAGGTATGAAAGAGGACTTGAGGTGGAGATCCTTTTGGAGGATTATAATGGAGGTCGATCATTTGGATAAAGCGGTTGACAACGCGGACATCCCAGGTGTTTTTCGGATGCCGCAGGAACGTGGGATTTTGAGCATATTGCCAAGGTGCATGGTGCGCAGGTCGCTGGCAGGAGAGTTGGGTGGAATCGGGATTGGTTAAAAACTTGGCGCTAGCAGTGGAGTAATGGGGTCAGCTTTTTGTAAACAAGAAGATCCGTTTCAATTGTGATCACTTGGGGGTAGTACAGGCTATTAACTCGCTGTCGGCCTCTTCTCACCCTGTGCTTTGCCTGCTGCGTCCCGGGTTTGGGGCTAAGGGCCTGGGTTTGAATGCATGGGGGGTGGCTATGCACGTTCCGGGGTACAGAATTTATTTGGCTGACTCTATCTCGCTACAGCTGGATCGTTTTCGGAGCTGGCACCCCGGGGGCGGCACGGAGGGGTTGTGTGCCCGGAGAGCTATGGACCTTGGTTTCAGTTTCCGCTACCCAACTGGTTCAGGTCATCGTTAGCTAGAGGGACCTGGGAATCGTACGCAGCGTCATGGAGGTTGTGGGAGCGTTGGTGGCGGGGGTGGGCCCTTGCCTTCAGATGGAGAGAGAGCGGACCGTCTCTTCAGTTTTATTGGGCACGCGGCTAATTGCGTTGGTCGGTCTCGAAGGTTATGCGGTTTGTGGCAGGTTTGGCTTTCAACTTAAGACTCGAGGAATGGTGGATGTAAAACCAAGAACTTTGGTGCGGTTACAAGCACTGAAGGGTTATAGGCGGGGCGCGAAGGTGGGGGATAGGCGTACCCGTTAGTATTCCAGCTGCGGAGCGGCTAGGGGGCAAGTTGAGGGTATGCGACTCGGATTTGAGGTTGTTTCTATTCGTCTGGCTTTTTCATTGGCCTTTTTTGGCGCATTACGGATTGGGGAATTGGGTTTGCCCAAGCAGGACGGTGGCTGGGGGTTGCGGCATGAAGAAACTGCAGCTCCGGGAGGGGTGTCTTTTAATTCACAACTAGATCAAAAAACGGATCAGCTGGGGGAAAGGAAAACACTGCGATTAGGGGCGGTAGGGGGTTCCCTATGTGCCCTGTTCGGTGTCTTGCAGGGTACAGGCGCTTACGGTGGGACAGGGGCCCTGTTTTGACACATGGGAGATGGGAAAAATTTTTGTCCCTGGTTTTAATTTTCTGCGGTCTTTCGTCGCTGTCTGGAGGAATTGGGATTGGATCCCAAATCATTTGCCCACATTCCTTTAGGATAGGTGCTGCCACGGAAGCGGCAGGTGGGGATTAGATGCGGAAGCGGTGAAGAGAATAGGCAGATGGAGTCCGACCGGTATAAATTATATATTCCCCGCACTTGATTCAGGCCTTTGTAAATGAACCTTGGTTTCAGGGGGCGGGTAACATGTGGCGGGTTCTGGATTGGGTTTTTGTTTTTTCTCTACAGGTGTCGTTTGATTTGGATCTTCGGCCACTCGTTTGTGCACTGGGAGCGGAGCGGGCTGTGCTGCGAGCGAGGCCCCCGGCAACTGGGCATCCCGGAAGAGTGGCGACAATTTGGTGATTGGGAAACGAGGACTTAGATGGAGTCAGGTTCTGTCGAGTTTCAGCTTTTCTTTCCTGGGACCGGCCCCCCGGATATGGTTGTTTTCCATGTTGGGGTAAACACTTGGGTTTGCGCCCCATTAGGGAGTTGATTAGGGGCATGCGATATGACTTTTCTCAGGCTGGTGGTCCCTATACCCGGGGATGGTGGTTCTGTGGTCGGACATTGTGCCGCGTTTTTGCTTGGAGGCATGCGGATTCGCAGAGGGGATCAATAGAGCAAAATTAAGGTGAACAGAGCAGTGGCATCCTTTGTTTCTAGGAATTTGGGGTTTCGTGGGACTCAATAGGGGGTTGGAACCAGGTTTTGGGGAGTTTTGGCGAGAGACGGGGTTCACCTGAATGCCGTCGGGTTTTATCTGTGGTCTTGGGACATACGTTGAAGGCCTGGAACGGGCCTTGGGGCTGTGGGGGGCTTCACGATCATGAGGAGTCATTGATCGCTAGCTGTGGCGGTTGGGGTCCTTGGAGTCGCTGAAAAGTTTGTGGGGGAGTCAGGCTCAGCTTGGCTCCCAGTGTTCGGGTGGACAGGCTGGCGAAGGTTCGGGGTCCACAGGCAGCGTCCTTGGGGGCAGGGTTTTTGTACGTTAGCCGCCTGAGGTGGCTGTTGGGTGCCCTGAAGCCGGGGGTGACGGCTGGGGGTAAAAAGAAGGTTGTCGGGCCAGACTCTGATCCTATGGGTTTTTCGTGGCTCCAAGGACCTCACCCCAAGTTGGTTCTTGGTTTGGCAAAATGGGTATTTGGCTATACTCATTTGCAATATGTTGTTTATGTTATATGTTTAATAAACGGCTTGCTGTGGCCATTTAAACCAACCCAGGTCTCGGTTTTTTTTGGGAAGGATCTGGGGGGAGGAGAGATTGGCCAAGCAGCAAAAGGAATAGGCATTGCCTAGGGTCATGTGCCTGGTCTGAGCAAGCGACCAACACTCGGCTAGACCAGATGACGCTAGGGGACGTTCACACCATAAGTACAATGAAGTCGTCTGATTCTTCTGTTGAAAATGTGTTGGACGACGCATTTTCAACGAGTATTTTTTACTAAAAGCACAAAAGGCAATAATAATAATAATCTTTATTTATATAGCGCCAACATATTCCGCAGCACTTTATAAATTTGAAGGTAAACGTTTCAGACATTACACATTAAAAGTACTTACAGATTGAACACAAGGTGTGAGGGCCCTGCTCGTGAGAGCTTACAATCTATTAGGGTGTATGGGTGAAACAACGGTAAAGAAATGCCAAGTTTACAATGGGGCCGGCCATGTTTCATAAATAGGGGGTGGTTTACATGAAAAATGGATGAACCTGCCACCCAGACTGTACATCTATATACAGATAAGTGCCTTGAGATGTGCCCAAGTGCAGGGAGTGACAGATGTGTGTGATAGCAGTTAGGGATCTTGGTGGGCCAGACTGAGAAGATGTATTTTCAGGGCCCTCTTAAAACTGTGAGGGTTGTGAATGTGCCTGATCGCCTGCGGTAGCATATTCCAGAGAATTGGTGCCGCACGTGTGAAATCTTGGAGACGGGCATGGGAGGTTCGGATGATTGATGAGTGTAACCTGATATCAGCAGCAGAGCGGAGAGAGCGGGTAGGGCGGTAGACAGAGACTAGGGAGGAGATGTAGGGAGGAGCAGCGCTGTGGAGAGCTTTATGGGTGAGAGTGCTGAGTTTATACTGTATCCTGTACTGGATGGGCAACCAGTGCAGTGACTGACACAGGTTAGAGGCATCAGTATAGCGGCTGGAGAGAAAGATGAGCCTGGCTGCTGCCTTCAGGACAGACTGGAGAGGGGAGAGTTTGCAGAGAGGGAGACCGATAAGCAAGGAGTTACAGTAGTCAAGACGAGAAATAATTAGGGCAACAATGAGAATTTGAGTTGTTTCCACAGTGAGAAACAGACTGATTCTGGAGATGTTCTTGAGGTGCAGGTGACAGGAGCGGGCAAGGGATTGGATATATGGGGTGAAGTTCAGATCAGAATCTAGTATAACCCCCAGACAGCGGGCCTGCTGCCTAGGAGAAATGGTGGTACCACATACAGAAACAGAAATAGCAGGGGGGGTCGGTTAGTAGATGGTGAGATGACTAAAAGTTCAGTTTTAGTGAGGTTTAGTTTCAGATACAGCGAGGACATGATGTCAGAGACAGCGGACAGACAGTCACTGGTGTTTTGTAGCAGAGCAGGAGTGATGTCACGAGAGGAGGTGTATAATTGGGTGTCATCAGCATAGAGATGGTACACGAAGCCAAATCTGCTGATGGTTTGTCCAATGGGGGCTGTGTACAATGAAAAGAGGAGAGGACCTAGAACTGATCCCTGATGAACCCCGACACCAAGAAGGAGAGAAGAGGAGGTAGATCTGAAAAAAGAGACACTGAAGGAGCGGTCTGAGAGGTAAGATGAGAACCAAGAGAGAGCGGTGTCCTGGAGGCCAATGACGCTGAGCTGAGGAGAAGGTGGTGATCCACAGTGTCAAATGCTGCAGAGAGATCCAGCAGAAGCAGTAACGAGTAGTTACCCTGAGATTTTGCTGTTAGGAGGTCATTAGAGGACTTTAACTAAGGCAGTTTCGTGGAGTGTAGGGTGCGGAAACCTGATTGCAGCGGGTCAAGAAGAGAGTTAGCAGAGAGATAGCGGATTAGGCGAGAGTTTAGAGATGAAGGGCAGTTGTCAGCGCAGGATGGGTCCAGAGAGGGCTTTTTTAGTAAAGGGGTTATAGTAGCCTGTTTGAAGGAAGATGGCAAGATCCCAGTGGAGAGAGGTTACAGATTGCAGTAAAGTGAGAGAGGACAGCTGGAGAAATAGACTGGACGAGGTGAGAGGGAATGGGGTCAGTAGAGCAGGTGGTGGGGCGAGCAGACAGGAGAAGCCTGGACACTTCTTCCTCTGTTGTCGGGTCAAGGGCTGAGAGTAGATTAGAGGACGTGCGGGAGGGGATGGGATGGGTATTACTTGGGGACTAAGATATGTTTTGCCGGATATTTTCAATTTTCTCTTTGAAGTGAGTCGCCAGGTCTTCAGCACAGAGGTCAGTAACTGTGGCCTGGGGCTTCACAGTGCTAACCTCTGAGCTGCCGCACCGCACGGCTCTACCCACTGAGCCGCCGCGCCGGACGGCTCTCACCACTGAGCCGCCGTGCCGCCCGCCTCTAACCACTGAGCCGCCGTGCCGCAAGCCTCTAACCACTGAGCCGCACGCCTCTAACCACTGGGCCGCCGTGACTTTTTTTAGGGGATATAAATGTGCGCAATTACGATTTTGCTATTTGCCGCCGTCATAAGAATTAGAATTGGGCTGGCACGCAGGCGCACTAATTACCCTGGAGATAGCGGGATCCATCTTTGATCTGGGCCGCCCTGTAGTCCGTTCACTCGGCGCACGCGCAGAATCGGTCTGGTATAGTGCATTATGACTGGGAAGTGTATGGATACAAACCTTAATCTATACCTTGTGGCATAGCCACTTTGTTTGTCCCCTGATGAACCCCTGTGTATCCTAGTGGAGGGGAAACGCGAAGGGATGAGGTTGTGTGCCTTTTAATAAGTATATTTATTTCAGGATTTCCTTGTCTCTATAGTAAATTCTAGCATAGGCATAGCCATCAAAGGACGTGGCCATCCTTTTTGGGACGCTTACTGTGTCTTGTGTGGGGTAAAAGCATAGGGACCTCCTTTAAGAGACATTGTTGACTTTTGGAGCCTCATACTATCTGATGGTGTGAGAAACTGTCTTCTGACTCTACAAATCGTGAGTAATGACATGCCAAAGTTCTTTTCAAATAGTGAGGGATCTATAATTATGTCTCCTTGGAAAATCCTGTATATATTGAAAAGTTGTGATTATAGAGTTTGTATGTAAATAGTGGTAATAATTAATAAATAAGGATGTTTTAAGGAATTATATTAAAAGTTATATTTTAGTAGGGCCCTAGTTAGTGTTCTTTTCTGTGATTTCTCTTTTGAGCTGGGCCTTTTTGGTGAGTCACCGCCATTACTAGGACAGTCTGTGATTTTGTGCAGCCTGATTACCCTGGATATTAGCTGCTGAACTTAACGTTACAAAGACACACACACAACACACACACAACACACACACAACACACAACACACACACACACACACACACACACACACACAACACACACACACACACACAAAGAGTGGGGTTGTTTTGCTGCAGGAGGGACTGGTGCACTTCACAAAATAGATGGCATCATGAGGAAAGAAGATCATGTGGCAATACTGAAGCAACATCTCAAGACATCTGCCAGGAAGCTAAAGCTGGGTCTTTCAAATGGACAATGACCCGAAGCTACTGCCAGACTGGTTACACAGTGGCTTAAGGAGAACCAAGTCAATGTTTTGGAGTGACCATCACAAAGCCCTGATCTCAGTACTATTAAAAATTTATGGGCAAAGCTGAAATGGCAGGTGTGAGAAAGGCGACCTCCAAACATGGCTCAGTTACACTAGTTCTGTCAGGAGGAATGGGCCAAAATCCCTACCAACCATTGTGAGAAGCTTGTAGAAGAATCCACAAGTGAGGAATGGATCTGATATTAAAGCAGATGATCAATTTTTTTATGTACTTTTTGTACTTTTGGATATTGGAAGTTCTTGTGGGGCTGCCAGCCCCATTGTTCTTTAGTTCTTGTGGGGCTGCCAGCGCCATTGTTTAGCTGCCTGCTCTAGTTCCGCTGTTCTCCGAGGCCTTGGTGCCCGCCGATCGCGTCTGAGAACATGAAGACTTCTGTGAATGTGCCTGGTCTGAGCAAGCGACTAACACTCGGCTAGACTAGAAGACGTTAGGGGACATTCACACCATAAGTACAATGAAGTCGTCTGATTCTTCTGTTGAAAATGCGTTGGACGACGCATTTTCAACGAGTATTTTTTACTAAAAGCACAAAGCAACAGTGCTAACCATTGAGCCGCGTGCCGCAAGCCTCTAACTACTGAGCCGCCGCGCTGCACGGCTCTAATCACTGAGCCGCCGCGCCGCACGGCTCTAACGACTGAGCCGCCGCGCTGCATTGCCTGTGGTTGTATTGTTTTTCGAACTTGGTTCACAGTCAGAAAAGAGTTCCATTCATGCCTATGTGATTTTGGACACGGGTCCAGGTTAAAATTCACATGCAATACTTGTACAAATGTTTTGCCCATTTATTGCATGAGGATTTTATTCATTCCCATTGACAATAGTAAATTTCCGCACATTTTCCGTGTGGAATACAGGTGAGAAATTAGCATGTTCAAAGCGATCTTTACCGCGCAACAGCTCTGGAAACCACGCGCCAAAAATATGCGCCGTATGAACTACATATTAGCCACAGGAATTGTTTTCTATCAGTTAAAAACAAGGATTTCAAATCAGAATCCGCATAGAATCCAACTAGAAATCCTTTTCGTGTGGACTGAGCCTTACTACACTAATCGGTGTAAGACAAGTTCTTTGCAAGGGTAAAATACACACGGCCAACGCAGTGGCTCAGTGGCTAGAGCCATGCCGCGCGCCGGTTCAGGGGCTAGAGCCATGCCGCGCGCCGGTTCAGGGGCTAGAGCCATGCCGCGCGCCGGTTCAGGGGCTAGAGCCATGCCGCGCGCCGGTTCAGGGGCTAGAGCCATGCCGCGCCGGTTCAGGGGTTAGAGCCATGCCGCGCGCCGGTTCAGGGGTTAGAGCCATGCCGCGCGCCGGTTCAGGGGCTAGAGCCATGCCGCGCGCCGGTTCAGGGGTTAGAGCCATGCCGCGCGCCGGTTCAGGGGTTAGAGCCATGCCGCGCGCCTGTTCAGGGGTTAGCACTGTTGGCTTGTAGCACAGGTGTCCTGGGGTCAACATTCATCATAGACAACACCTGCAAAGTCTGTAAGTTCTCCACATGTTTGTGCAGGTTTCTCTGGGTACTTCAGTTTCCCCCACATTCCAAAAACATACTGATAAGTTAATCTGAAGTCTAGACTGTGCGCCTCAATGGGGACAGGGACCAATGTGAATAATGAGAATCTGTGTACAGCACTGTGAAGTATAACTGAGTACAATATATCAGTATGTGTAATACTGGAACTTACTGTATCACTGTGGTACTTGAAAGCTCATTGATATGACTGTAGGGTTTGTGAGGGAACTGCCCTTTATGGATGGAATATGTACTGAACGGATGTCTGTCCACGCAGAGCAGACATGGCTGCATGAGTCGCCTCACAAATGTAGCTATCAAAGGTTTCAACTAGGGGCAACTAGTTAGGGGATAAGTAACTGGCATGACTCGCTGCTGAGGTTTTTGTAGGCAGTGTCCAATGATACCAACTCGTCTCTTCCCCACTATGAAATTTACCCCACGACTGAGATCATACAGGCCTCTGCACCCTACCGGCTCTAATTTCTCTAATTCCTCCCTCATGAGGACAATTTTCTTCTGTATTTGGCACCACTGGTCTAATCAATATCTATACATAGATTATATAATGTGTGTATACACTTGCACAGTGGAGTCACATTCAGTGTGAATCCATCCCTGCCTATTACGTACACCCATACATGTGGATTGTCTTCCCTTGAACAGATGTGATCTTCCAGCAAGATGATGCATCAGGTCACACGGCTAGAAATGTCCGATTAGACTTTCCAGTACTACCCCAGCCACCTAATTCCCCAGACTTGAACCCAATTGAGCCTCTGTGGGAGCCCGTGGATGGTGGTGTTGGTTGTATGGACTCTGCAGACATCTGTGACAACCTACCAAGACCTTACTGAGTCGCTCCCAACGCATCTAGCTGCTGTCCGCGCTGTGTGCAGCCTGATTACCCTGGATATTAGCTGCTGAACATAACGTGACATACTACACACACACAGTTGACACCAGAAGAGTGGGGTTATTTTGCTGCAGGAGGGACTGGTGCACTTCACAAAATAGATGCATCATGAGGAAAGAAGATTTTGTGGCAATACTGAAGCAACATCTCAAGACATCAGCCAGGAAGTTACAGCTTAGGCGGAAATGGGTCTTCCAAATGGACAATGACCCGAAGCTACTGCCAAACTGGTTACAAAGTGGCTGAAGCATAACCAAGTCAATGTTTTGGAGAGGCCATCACAAAGCCCTGATCTCAATCCTACTGAAAATTTATGGGCAAAGCTGAGAAGGCCGGTGCATGCAAGGAGACCTCCAAACATTTGGGTCGGTTACACAGTTTCGTCAGGAGGATGGGCAAAATTCCTACCAACTATTGTGAGAAGCTTGTGGAAGGATCCAAAATGTTTGACCCAAGTCCTACAGTTTAAGGGCAATGCTACCAAATACTAATGAAATGTATGGAAACTTTTGTAGAAAGTAATAAAAATGCCTTAAAAATTCTCATTTGGCAAATAGAAATAATTGTGGTTCCGAATTGACCTAAAACGGGAAAGGTTTATTCTGATTTCATGCCAGAGAGTAAGAACAACCTGCAGATGTGTCAAGAAAGCCTCACCTATCTCATTTCCACTGCTTCCATCCTGTATGCTCCAAAGGATGATACTGCTTTCAGAGGCGACGGCCACCATCTTGTCTTTATCGCCATGGGGGCCTCCTACAACCTTGGCATTGAGTGCCACCCTTTCGATGGTCCAGTCTAGATAGGGGCTTGAGAAAACCTGCTGCCAGCCCGACGACTCCTTTATTCTGAAGAAGATAAAGTAAGGAGAGTCATTGCACTTTAGCACAGTCTTGGGGATGGTGAACTTAAAGGGGTTGCCACATCATGGTCTTCCAGCATCAGTTGCCGCAGTGTTTTTTTAGGGGACACTGCCATCAAAATTTTAGTAATAGTATATTTTTTATTTTTTTAAAGTTTCCCTATTTACATAACCTCCTGGCTCGCGTCTCTGACTTCCCACCTGTGAGCTCCAACCAGTGAGAGGACATATTGGTGGTTCTTCCAACAATGGCCTCAGAGGTTTAAGTGTTATTAGCAGGACCTGAGAAGTGTACAGAAACCTCCTACCCCATGCAGAAGACTATTAACCCATTATCCTTTCATGTATTTCAGGTCATTGCCCTCCCGGTCTAGACTAATCTTATCTGTCCTTGTCGAGAAAGCAATAGAGCAATCATGCCATTACTTATTGTTTGTAATGAGACTACATAGTCTAATCTTATCTACCCTGTTGAGAGAGCAACAGAGCGATCATTCTGTCATTACCTACTATTTGTAAAAAGACTATATGGAGATAAGCAGCAGCTGCAGTAAACCTATATTAGTGTGCCCTGCCATTCAGCAGTTTCTGGCTACAAGATTTTATATGTACATTTTTAATTGTATAGGACTGTCAAAATAAAAAAAAATAAAAAAAAAGCTGCCAAATATTTGAGAAAAAATTGTTTTCCGGGAATACTCCTCCATTCTTATGTAAGTGTCCCTGTAAAGTTTTAATCAAGGCTGTATCTGTACATACCATTGTGATACCCATAGTATATGTCAATCTTCGGAAAATTCATTTCTCAGCAAAAAAAACAAAAAAAAAAACACATTAAATGGGTTGTCCCATCTGTTTTTTTCAGTATCTGCGTCCAGCTTGCAGCTGACCAAAGAAACCGAGGAGATGGGTTAAATCCTTTTTATGCAGAGATATTAAATTTTCCAAGGACTGATATGTACTGTGGGTATCACAATGCTATGCACGGATACAGCAAGGATTCAAACTTTAAAGAATAGGGGCATAGATGCACATGATGAGAACATCACTCTCCCATTATACAAGTCACTGGTCAGACCCCACATGGGATATTGTGTACAGTTTTGGGCATCAGTGCACAGGAAAGACATTGTAGAGCTTGAACAGGTACAAAGGCGGGAAACAAAAATAATAAAAGGACTGGGTGGACTACACTACCCAGAAAGATTAGCAAGATTAGGGTTATTTAGTTTAGAGAAAAGATGGCTTCGGGGGGACATAATATATATGTATAAATATATTAAAGGTCCATATAGAGATCTCTCCCAAGATTTATTTATACCCAGGGCTGTATCTAGAATAAGGGGGCGTTCTCTACACCAAGAGAAAAGAAGGTTTCTACATAAACATAAAAGGGATTCTTTACTGTAAAAGCAGTGACTGTGGAACTCTCTGCCAGAGGAAGTGGTCATAGTGAATTCACTAACAGAGTTCAAAAAGGGTCTGGATAAATTTCTGGATGTAATAATATAACAAGTTATAGTGACCGGGATTCTGGAGAGGGGTCTGGATACATTTCTAGATGTAATAATATAACATGTTATAGTGACCAGGATTCTGGAGAAGGGTCTGGAAAACATTTTAGATGTAATAATAGAAAAAGGTTATAGTGACCAGGATTCTGAGAAGGGTTTCTGGATACATTTCTAGATGTAATAATATAATTAGTTATAGTGACCAGGATTCTGGAGAAGGGTCTGGATACATTTCTAGATGTAATTTTTTATAGAACGAGTTATAGTGACCAGGGGTTCTGGAGAAGGGTCTGGGGTACATTTCTAGATGTAATAATATAACAGGTTATAGTGACCAGGATTCTGGAGAAGGGTCTGGATACATTTCTAGATGTAATAATAGAACAAGTTATAGTGACCAGGATTCTGGAAATGTGCGCCGCAATTACGGTAATTCATAGCTCTTAAAGAGAGCTATGGATTATGCGTCGTCTCACCGCACGTACAATACAATCGTATTGTATGTGCAGAGGGAGAACTTGACACGTCAATTGTTAGCGCTGCTTACGTGCCGCTTCATCTGTGGGGCGCCGGCCTGCAATATGCATGGCTTACCTGGTGCCGCTATACGCTCCACAATAAGCCATGTGAACCCTAAGAAGCGGAGTTTATTTTTGTTTTTGTTAGGCTACGTCTACACAACAGCGATTTACTGTTGGATTTTTAAACCGATTCGGTGTTCGACTGTAAATCATCTCCATAGACCTCAACAGGAAATCTGACCTGTAGTCTACACAGCTCGGATTTTCTTAGTTCGGATTTCAAATCCGAAATCTGCTCAAAACACTTAGAACATCTTCTATAAAATTCAGCAGCACTTTATAAGCACTAAAAACAGTCATAGGAATTTTTTTTTTTTTTTTTTTAAAAGCGACTTTGGAATAATATACAAATGTTGAGGTTCTTAGTGTACATTTTTGATCAAAACTGTAAATGCCCACCTACCACAGCAAGGTGACTCCAATTCAGGTGGGAACCTACGCTATAGGTTACCTCTCTTGGTGTCTGTTCAGACCTCCACATTTCAGGGAGAGAAAAGCCCCCCCCCCCCCCCCTCGCTTTAACATGTACATATTCCGTCTGAAAACTGGGCAGAAGAATGAATATGCTCAATGTCTAAAAAACCACCCAGTGCAAAACCCGGGGACCGCTGCACGGGTTTTCCATAGAGGTCAATTTAAAAGTTTGTCAGCTGGTTTACAGACGGTTTTTAAAAACCGAAAACCGTCTGTAAAACCGAGCCGCGGGGACAAGCCCTAAAGGGTTAAAAGGCCAGGATCTGAGTTATTTCCCATTATTATTATTATTTATTTTAAAGCACCATTGATTCCAGGGCGCTGTACATTCGAGGGGGTTACATACATTACATAAGTCAAACGAGTACAGTGATAAGGGATAATGACAATTGGCACGACAGAGGGAGAGAGGACCCTACCCGCGAGGGCTTACAATCTACAAGGAGGGGGAAAGAGACAGAAGGTGGGGGCAGACATGTCTGTGGAGGGTGTAGTGACAGCAAGGTTATTGTAGGTTATAGGCAAGCCTGAAGAAATGGGTTTTCAGGTTGCTTTTGAAGCTGGTGAAGGTGGAGGAGAGTCTGATGTGTTGGGGCAGTGAGTTCCAGAGTGTGGGTGAAGCACGGGAGAAGTCTTGGAGACGGTTGTGTGAGGAGCTGATAAGGGGAGAGCAGAGGAGAAGGTCCTGTGAGGAGCGGAGATTGCGTGGGGGGAGATATTTGGAAATCCTAGCTGTTGCCCCATCTGTTATCCCATCCTAGCTGTTAACTGCTGTGGAGGCAGGGAGCCCATTCTATGCACCTACATTCAGACTACAGGAAACACAAGTTTTAGCCCTGTCTCTATGGGGAGGACAGTTATGTTAGAAAGTTAGAGAACTTCCATTTACACAGTTTCTTTCTCTGGAGAAAACTCGTCCTGTCCGCAAGACACAGATAACATAACAGTTTGACTAGACCTGTGTAACGCTTAATCTCCATTGTCATGGCGCCGCAGTGACCTATTTCCACAGGTTAGGCCGGGTGCACATCTGCATTGGAACCGGTCACATTAAACACGCTATCTGATCTGCAGGTAGCAAGTCATAGAGAGGGAGGCGCTGAGCAGCTTAATATATTGCTCTGTGGGAAAAGACTCTGTTATTTGAATTTCATTCATTTACAGTAAATTCTTGCTTATTTGGGGTGAAGTAGTCCAGTAGGTGGTGTTATCAGCAACTGACAGCTTTCCATGTAGGAGTGTAGATACAGGGAGAGCTGTCAATCTCAGATAAGACCGCCCACTGGACTCCTTAACACAGAACAAGCAGGGGTTTAAGTGAATAAAACACAAACAACACTGATTGTCATCCCACAGCACAGTGTACTCATCTGCTTGACCTGGCTCGCACCGCTGCTGGTCTGCCGGTATACTTCCTTACCATAACCGGCATCCCATTCTCCTCTCATGTGCTCAGTCCCCTGCCGTTCCTCCTGCTGGCTTCCCATCTCACAGTGCTCTCCAGGCCGTGCGTGTACCCGCCTTGATGTAAAGGACCAGCACATGCCACCCAGCTTTCCCAGAGCCAATACTTCTGTATATGTTAAAGCTCTGTCCCCACTTCACCCCTTGCCAGTTTGATGGTGCTTTTATGTCAAGCAGCCCAGCATTAGGCTTATGACCCTGTTTGTGATTTCCTGGCATCTACCCTTGGCTATTCCTGACCTGCTTATGACTGTCCTGACCTTTTCCTTGTGACCCGTTGATGAATATACATCGCCAGCCCAGACCTTCCACTCTTTACCCGACTACGTCTCTGCCTTGTCCTTCTGGATTGCATCTGCCCATCAACGATCGCGTCTTACAAGTTCCCTGCAGCAAAGTCTAGATTCCCTGTATTAGGAGTTAAAAGGTAAAGACCAGGTGACTCCTTAGACCAAGGGTGTCAAACTGCGGTCCTCCAGCTGTTGGGAAACTACAACTCCCATCATGCATTTGTATAATCTATAACAGTGGGAATGATGGGAGTTGTAGTTTCCCAACAGCTGGAGGGCCGCAGTTTGACACCTGTGCCTTAGACTAAACTCCTTGGCGTGGCCTTACACCAAAGGTCACGGATGACAGAGGATCCACTGCCTGTCCATGACACTGCCCCTCCTGCTACAGATCAGAGAGCATGTGACAGGTTCCATTTAAAGCATCTGTTTGGGCGCCCTGCATAGGTAAGAGCCACGAACAACCATTCAAGGGGTGGCCTAGTTAATTTTTTTTTTTTTTGTAATTAGGCTCACTGTGGGCTATAGGCTTTATAGACGTTATTGAATTTTTTATATATTTTCTACTCTGTTTTCACGTTACTTTTATTATTACATATATGGCCTTAAAGGGGTTTTGCCACAATCTCATCTCATACCTCCTGCATCCTGCTTTTCAGCTCTGTGTGCTCAGAAGGGGGTGTGTGTGATTTGTTTGAATTGCAGATCATGTGACCCGGCAGGATGACATCACCAGGCCTTTCCTCTCTCTAGTAAAAGAAAGGTCTGTTTATGTAATGAGCTGTGAGTAGATACAATGTAGCTCAGTTGTAAAGTTTTTGCCTCACAGCACAAGAGTCCTACGTTCAAATCCCTGTAGGAACCAAACCTGTGGATATTTTTTTCTCTTTATCATTGCACAGACCTCATTGAGGTTTTCTTTTTTTATTTATTTGCACTGTTTGACTAATTACTAAGAAGTACAGAGGACGGGAGTAGAGTGACAGCACCTGGGGGGTTGACTCTCAGTAGCTGCCTGAGAGGAGAGGCGATGTCTGAGCATGTGTGGCCAGGACTGAGGACCTATCAGCCCTGCTTGTATCCCCTGGAGACGAGCTGTAAACAATGGATCACTAAAGTAGTAGCTAAGACGAAAACCGTGCAGAATTTTTAATAATGATGAATGGTGAAAATGTTTATTAATTAATTCGCAAGCTTCCCACGTCAATTTTACTTTGTGGCAAAACCCCTTTAAGTGATGATGTTGAGTCCAGAAGGTGATCCCTTTTTACTACAGGCTGTGTGCAGCTACACTATAGAAGCAAAAGTCCGATGACTAGCCTGCATGCACAGTAGATAATTATCTACTGGGCATGAGCGCGAGTCAACAGGCCGGTCAGCGCTTCTATACTGTAGCTGCCCACTGCCCTCCATGAACAAAACATCACAATACACAAAGTAGTGCCGCACTGCATTGGAGAAGGGCAGTAGACGGCTACTCTGCAGAATCAAGGGCCTCCTGACTAGTGTGCATGCCCAGCACATAATCATCTGCTGGGCTTGCGGGCTAGTCAAGAGGCCGGCACTTCTATAGTGTAGCAGCCCAAAGGCCTCCCCAGACGCAGTGTCACATTACTTTGTATAGTGTGATGTTTCATTTGGGAAGTGCAGGGTGGCTACAGTACAGAATCGATGGCCTCCTGCCTAATCCGCATGCCCAGCTTCTGTAGTAAAACGCCCATCGACTGTAGTAGTAAAGGATAATGTCCCGAATGGAACGTCATTACTTAAAGAGGACCTATCACCTCAAGAGAACACTATGAAGTAGTAGAAGACTAAAATATAAAAACCTTCTCAAATCTGTTAAATTAGGGAACGTATTACACCTATAATTTGGTTTTAAAAAGCACTGGCCCTTTAAGACAGGACTGAAGTTGGGCAAAGTCTGATCCTGACAGCATGATGGATCACTATGTTGACCGCTCTGTAAAACTGCTGAGCTGGTAGTGTCCACCGTGCAGGGGGGCGCCTGTAATTCTTTACCACTGGGAAGCTCTGTGCTGCCATCTTCATGCAGGATGTTAACACACTAGCAGCTGTTTAATATGGATGCCTGTGTGCTATGGAGGAAGAGGCTGGAAGCAACAGGTAAACCCAGTCACACTATTTCCTCAGTGGACTGTGCCTGCTGCACTGTATGTATAGTGAGAGACTCAGATTGCCCTGTACAAGCAGCTATGTCACCAGCTCCCCTTGCACAGTTGGTATCTCCCACAGAAAGAATCTTACCAGATTGTGATCCCTGCCTGATAAAATGAAAGTAAAACCTATGTCCCTGTAATACGGAGGTAAACCCTCTGATTTGCTAATTACATGTATTTGAGAACAGTATTATAATTTCATCTGCTACAAATTTTTGTGTGTTGGTGAAAGGTACTCTTTAAAGGGGTTTTGCCACAATCTCATTTCATACCTCCTGCATCCAGCTCTTCAGCTCTGTGTGCTCAGAAGGGGGCGTGTGTGATTTGTTTGAATTGCATATTATGTGACCCAGCAGGATGACATCACCAGGCCTTTCCTCTCTCTAGTCAAAGAAAGATCTGTTTATGTATAGAGCAGTGAGTAGCTCAGAGGTAAAAGTTTTTACCTCACAGCACAAGGGTCCGAGGTTCAATTTATTTGCACTGTTTGACTAATTACTAAGGAGGACAGGAGTAGAATGACAGTACCTGGGGTTTGAGCACTCAGTTGCTGCCTGAGACGAGAGGTGATGTCGGAGTATGTCTGACTAGGAGTGAGGAGCTCTCAGCCCTGGTCGTATCCCCTGGAGAAGAGCTGTAAACAATGGATCACTAAAGGAGCAGCTAAATCAAAAACGGTCCAGAATTTTTAATAATGATGAATGGTGAAAATGTTTATTATTTAGTTTGCAAGTTTCCCACATCAATTTACCTCGTGGCAAAACCCCTTTAAGGCTATAATAATAATAATTAAAAAAAATGTGAAAACACACAACGTAAAAACACATATACATTCCATAATATCTATACACCCTGTTCAACCCATAGTGAGACCAATCAACTAAAAATAAAATTGATCCACCATCTAATACTACTTTTCTCCTGCAGGGCCGGGCAGCTCATCTATGGAAGAGACAGTGGGCAATAGAGCTAGAGCAACTAGTTTGGTCTGACAAAAATCACATACAGTTGCTGAAAAGTAGCTGATGTTGTTTTTCATCTGGATCGATAAGTTTTTAGGTTTTGTTTAGGACTCCAGACAGGTTGCTCTGTAGCCACAAATCAAAGACGCCTCCATTTTTTCCGTTCTGTCAAGAATACAGGGAGAGAGAGAGAGAGGAAAAAAATGGAGATGCTGCATTAGCCCCCAGGCTGTTCCTACCATTAATAAAAGTTTTGTCAGGTGCCAAGTTTTCGATTTTTCTTTGAGTCACCACGAGTTTGCCTGAGTGTGACTGAAACAATTTGAAACTGCGAGCGTGGACAGACAGGTAATCCATTTGAAAAGCATTAGAGCAAGATTTTTGACAAATTTCAATAAACCCCTCGCCGTGTTCACTCTATCACAGTTAAGAACGTGCGGAGTGCACGGTCGCTGGTCAAACTAATGCTAAAACACCCAATTTCAGACTTATTAAATGCTTTGGTCAGTAATGTTTCTAAATGAAAGGGCAGCGAGGGCTTCACCCCATCCGCATTGAAAACTTTATCCAGACATCGTTAAGGGGCGAAACTACCAAACTCAACTCAGGCAAAGCGCCCAAAAGATAGAACGCATTTAGTCCTTGAAACCAATGTCAAGCCTTTATTTTATTTGGAGCAGGTCCTCCAGTCACAGCTGAACATCTCTCTACTGGGGACCGTTCACACTTGATGATGTAAAACAAAATGAAGAAGCCTGGAGCTACAAAAATCTTACAAACCACCAGTATTAAAGGGGTTGTCTCATCTCAAAGTTTCATAGGATGTATGAATGAAATAATGCTGCTTTGCTCTGTCACTTCCTGGTCAAGCTGTCTGTAATTAGCATATGAGCTCCGTGTATTCAGACTTCTTTGTTTATTAGTCTAGATCAGTGTTTCTCAACTCCAGTCCTCAAGACCCACCAACAGGCCAAGTTTTCAGGATTTCCTCAGTGTTGCACAGGTGATATAATTAGTGTCAGTGCATTCTGTGGGAGATCCTGAAAACATGACCTGTTGGTGGGTCCTGAGGACTGGAGTTGAGAAACACAGGTCTAGGTTAAATAAAATACCTTCTCTAAGGTCCAGAGAAGCTTCTGAGCTAATGTAAACAGTAGAGTAATTACTGTCTTTTGTCTGAAAGATCAGATAACACACAAGCTTTCAGGACCTGTGTGATGACTTCACTCCCTGCTGTCAGATAGAACAAACAGCAGGGGAGAAGGAGTACACAGGTCGGTCACTTGGGAAACTAGAAAGCCCTCAGAAGTGAAAATCACTTGTAGATCTTTAACAAAAAAAGATGAACAAAGCAATATATTTGGAAAACGTCTTCATTTAGTGTCCCCTACATTTTGAAAGCTATTCTTTGTAGTGAGACAACCCCTTTAAGTGTGGATATATAGAGACTCAATTAAAAAAAAAATGTGTGGGAGGCAAATCATGCTGCCTCCAGACGGCTACAAATCTTTCAGCAAACTAGCAATGAGGCCGAAATGCGTGGTGCCGTTGGGCTAAATCTGAGCAGGAGCCACGATATATGGCACATGGCACACTTGTATTCTGACACCCCTGACTTAAATTTTGGCCTATGTAGCCCTTGCGAAGAGAGCGATTACTCAAGCACCACCAATCCAAAGTGGGGTCCCCTACAGACACATCTATCCCGTTAAAGAGCCTTGAAACATGACTAGGGATTTAAAACCAAACTTGTAACTCAATTCATACAGTGGGTTCCATCTGCAGACAGCTGTTTTGGGGTGTTTGGAAACTACATAGTTACACGTCCATCCAGTTCAGCCTATTGTGCTAAAGTGTTGATCCACAGGAAGGCAAAACCCCCATGAGGTAGAAGCCAATTGTCCTCAATTTAGGGAAAAAATTCCTTCCCGACGCCAATCTGGCAATCAGATTAAATGCCTGGATCAGTGACCCTTCTTCAGAATCCTGGTCACTATAACTTGTTATATTATTATACTCTAGAAATGTATCCAGACCCTTCTCCAGAATCCTGGTCACTATAACTTGTTATATTATTACATCTAGAAATGTATCCAGAGCCTTCTCCAGAATCCCAGTCACTATAAATTGTTATATTATTACATCTAGAAATGTATCCAGACCCTTCTCCAGAATCCCGGTCACTATAACTTGTTATATTATTACATCTAGAAATGTATCCAGACCCTTCTCCAGAATCCTGGTCACTATAACTTGTTATATTATTACATCTAGAAATGTATCCAGACCCTTCTCCAGAATCCTGGTCACTATAACTTGTTATATTATTACATCTAGAAATGTATCCAGACCCTTCTCCAGAATCCCGGTCACTATAACTTGTTATATTATTACATCTAGAAATGCATCCAGACCCTTCTCCAGAATCCTGGTCACTATAACCTGTTATATTATTACATCTAGAAATGTATCCAGACTCTTCTCCAGAATCCTGGTCACTATAACTTGTTATATTATTACATCTAGAAATATATCCAGACCCTTCTCCAGAATCCCGGTCACTATAACCTGTTATATTATTACATCTAGAAATGTATCCAGACCCTTCTCCAGAATCCTGGTCACTATAACTTGTTATATTATTACATCTAGAAATGCATCCAGACCCTTCTCCAGAATCCTGGTCACTATAACCTGTTATATTATTCCATCTAGAAATGTATCCAGACCCTTCTCCAGAATCCCGGTCACTATAACTTGTTATATTATTACATCTAGAAATGTATCCAGACCCTTCTCCAGAATCCTGGTCACTATAACTTGTTATATTATTACATCTAGAAATGTATCCAGACACTTTGACCTCTGTTATTGACAAGTTCCTCTGGTGGAGAGTTCCAGAGACTCACTGCTCTTACAGTAAAGATTCCCTTTCTACGTTTATGTAGAAACTTTCTTTCCACTAGGCGTAAAGGACGCCCCCTTGTTCTGGATACAGTCCTGGGTTGGGAGAGATCTCTATATTGACCCCTGATATATTCATACATATTTATTATGTCCCCCCGAAGCCGTCTTCTCTCTAAGCTAAATAACCCCAATCTTGCTCATCTTTCTGGGTATTGTAGTCCACCCAGGCCTTTTAGTATTTTTGTTGCCGCCTTTGTACCTGTTCAAGCTCTCACTACCAATAGATGGAGCTAGAGTCCTAGTTCTTTTCTCCAGAGCCTTAGTGAACATTTAAATGGGTTTTGTCATCACAAAGACTGACGGCCTATTGATAGGATAGGCCATAAATGTCAGATAGGTGTGTGCACCTCTCTCCAGAATGGGCGCCCAAAACTTCCCGTTCTAGATAGAGAAGTGGTCATGCAGGCGTAGTCCAAGTGCAGTCGAGCAGTTGCATTCGTCTTTACTAGGACCTCTCACTGAAATAAATGGCAAGCAAGCACGGCCACTTCTCCAGTCAGAACGGGGAGTTTCGAGAGAGTGTTCTGGAGATAGGTGTGCTGTATTCACAACTCCCAAGGATGAGAATGGAGACAGCTGCACATGCGCGGCATCTTCATTCTCCGTGACTGAAGCATTAGGAAATTCCATAACCCAAAAGCCAGCTGAAATGCAGCGGCAATGTGATGGGAACATGGACACACTCATATGACAGCCATGTGATGGGAGTATCCACATTAGTGGACAGTTAAGCAGTTGCTCTCAAGATATTTTTTTGGGAGATGAAAAGTTTTTGGGGTGACTTTCTAAAATGGGTGTATATAAGATCGATTCAGAAAACAGACTGGTTAATCCAGAGTGGAAAAATACTTACTTAGATAAGAAACAAAACATCGGGGCACATTTATTATTGCAACTGTGCCAGAATCTGGACACTTCTGTACCTTGTTTGACAAAAAGGCGTGGCCTTGGTAAAAAGGGTGTGGCTGAGCATGCAACACTGAGCACCAAAAGTACGTTCCGAAATATTGGTGCAATTAGCAGCTTAAAAGGGTTCTCTGGGAAATGAAGAAAATTAAATATATAAAACTACGTTATTATGAAAAAAATGCCCAAATAGCTTTAATCAGAAACGTCTGCTTGTTTTGTAATCATTATAGCAGAAGAAAATTGCCGGCCGGCTCCTTCCTGTGCAGAAACCTCTCCTGCAATGCCGAGTATAGCAGTAGAACAGACTCTGAGTTACTTCCTGGTTAGGCTGACTGGCATAATGAGCATGTGTGCTGTGCCCAGTCAGCCTGAGAGACTTGTGTTGTGAGGGATGGCTCTGCAGTGTTGAAATGGGACCGTTTCAAATAAAAGTGTGCATATGTCTGTATACATTGATAAATATAAAAATTATTTGGTGTGGATATAGTATATAGAATCTATAGCTCAGCCGGGAGGAAGCAGCTGTTGTGGGAAATGTATTTTTTAGACAGCGCACCTAGCAACTGCCGTTCCCTCAACTAACCCAGTGTGGAGAAAGCTCCGACATGGCGATACCATGCAATATAACACTGTTGGTAAGCAGTTCACACTGTATTGTTTGACATATTTCCTGCTTATCTTTAGTATTCCTTCATTATATGCTCTATTTTTTTTTGGTTTCTCACACAACCCCTTTAAAGTGAGCCAACTTATAGGAGGTGTAAACTTCTGGGGAAATGTATGGAAACTGTCCACATATAAGATTTTCTTTGTTGCCTCATCACAGCTTGCCTTTCTTTTCATATAGTGGTCTGAAAAAATGGGAGGGGAGCTCTGACTGGTTGCTATGGGCAATGAAGAAAGTCTAAGGGTATGTTCACACGGCGTTTTTTGAAGCGTATTTTGAAGAGTATTTTGAAAAATCCTATCAGCATTTTTTCCTATAACTTATAATGTATTTTGAGGTTTGCTTTTATGTGCTTAGCTAAACTACCCTATGTTAATATTTAGTACATTTCTAACTTATTATACCGTGCCCGCTCTTTTACTGGCTACTCCTATTCACCTCTCCAAGTTTTTTTTAATTGACGTATTTCATTACATTTTTATGAATTGTCTGATTCTATATGTTGGGGAGATTGTCCAATTATTATTCTTATCACTTATAGGGGGCAAGTACTTGTGCTGCTCAGCCTTTTTAGCCCTACTGGACCTTAATTATGTCTAGGAGATAGACAGTATTAATACATCTCCACTGTCCCTAGCCTCCCAAGAAGTTAAAAGTCGTTTCGAATGAACAGTCTACATCACTGTGAAAAACCTATGTGCATCCCGTAGAAGTCCAGCCTAGTTTAATAAGTCAGCCAACTAACAGAAGGTGTAAACTTAGACTAGAAGAGTGAAGAAATCAGGCGATACCTTTTAGAGGCTAACTGAGTATATTTGATGGTGAGCTTTCGAGAGTACTAGCTCTCTTCTTCAGACATGATGTTATACAAGAACTGAAATTCACAGACTTTTTATACACAAAAGACATGGATCTTCAACGGAACTTAGAATCCTTAAAAAATAACAAAATGCAATATAAGCAGAGAAGTCATTTACAACCGGTCAAGAACTAAACAGTCTGGAAACTTGTGAGGCGTGACAGAAGGGATCAGTAATTATTTCTCTTATCTATTTGCAATCAGGGGTGATTTGTTGCCCTCACAGTTCATAGATCATGTGACATGAAGCTGCTATGAATATTCAGTCCATTTTGCAGAGTTTTAAATTTTTGCATTAACTTATATTCCCATTCCTTCCTCTCCCTCTGCGTCTTAAAATGTCCCATTAAGACCATAACCTGCAAATCTTAATTACTGATCCCTCCTGTCACGCCTCACAAGTTTCCAGACTGTTTATTTCTTGACCTGTTGTAAATAACTTCTCTGCTTCTATTGCATTTTGTTATTTTTTAAGGATTCTAATTTCCTTTGAAGATCCATGTCTTTTGTGTATAAAAAGTCTGTGAATTTTCAGTTCTTGTATAACATCATGTCTGAAGAAGGGAGCTAGTACTCTCGAAAGCTCACCATCAAATATACTGCATTAGCCTCTAAAAGGTATCGCCTGATTTCTTCACTCTTCTACTACTTTCTATGGCTAACACGGTACAGCATTATACTACTAAACTTAGACTAGACAATCTAAACCTGCACCAGATTTAATCAACACGATGATAGATGTGGTTCATTGTAAGTATTAGACGGTATTGACACATCTGCCCCTTTGGGCCTCATTTACCAAAACTGTCTAATAGTAAAACTGTCCTTGTTGGCCATAGCAGCCAGAGCTCAGGTTTCATTTCTTATACTGCTCTGGCAAAAGGGATAGTAGGGGCCGAGAAATACGACTGTAAGCGACGACGATGATTTTACGCAGCATTCGGCCCAATTGCGTATTGAAGTACGGCAAATATGGCGGGTGAACATACCCCAAGGCTATGTTCACATGGTGTAATTGCGGCGCGTACAGTATGCGCCGCAATATGCCGGGTGATTTGGGAGTCGCGCATACTCCCGAAGCATGGGGGTGGCAGCCCGCCGGCCCCATAGACATGCATTACTCGCGGTGCGTAATCGCCGCGAGTAATTGACATGTCATTTATCTCCCCGCTCGTACAATATGATCGTATTGTACGCGCGGGGGGACGAGGCGTAATCCATAGTTCTCTATGAGAGCTGTGGATTACCATAATTGCAGCGCGCATCTCGCCGCGTATTAAGCGCATATATGCGACGAAATTACGCCGTGTGAACATACCCTAAGGTAGGTCTTGTTTGCCGAGAAGTTCCGAAGGAATAGTCTCGCCATTACCATAAAAAAAACCTACATGTGGGTCAGAGAAGTCCAGCTTAGTTTAATTTTGGCCTCTACCCACGGCCAAGTTGTACAGGCGTGGTGTAAACCTACGTCTACACAGCAATGTTAAAATGCCATCCAGAATCCGACGGCATTTCAGCATTGCTGTACCGCAGATTTTGGCACTGGTTTACGGCAAAAGTCGTGGTTGGTTTTCAGATTTCCCGCCGGCCCAGCACATGGGCTACACGGGAACCCGACGGGTATCTGGTGGAAGATAGAACATATTTTATCTCCTGCCAGATGGACAGAGGCTTCAGCAGCAAACCCGTGCGGTGTAGACTACAGCACGGATTTTCTAATGAAGTCTACACAGCGCTGAGTACAGTCAGATTTTCGGCGGATTCAAAAGACTGAATCCGCTGAAAATCCGACAATGATCCAGTGCTGTGTAGACATAATCTTAGGGGTAAACTACTGGGAAAGTATTGTGAAGCACGTAACTTTTCCCGGTTAGTAATCTCATAAAGCAGCAGAAACTCGCAGCCCCTGCTATGGAGGCTCATCATTCTGCCGGATTGTTCCCCGTCTGTAGGGAATGACATTATTAACTGGACAAGTACATATACCTCTATCTCACTACAGACAGATTTTAAAGTAATGACTTCTTTACACTCTAATATAAAAAGTGAAGCAGTTGAACAGATGATCCTGCTCACGTTTTATGTTCATGGTGATCGCAGTCACACGAGCTAATTTCAGAAGAGAAATGGATCGTGCGGGCGTGGAGCTCAGTGCATTCTGGGAAAAACAATCAGGGGGCTGACGAGAAAGCAAAAAAATAAAAATACAAGGAAGAAAATGCATTGGGATGAATAATTCATACCTGTAGCAAACCACAAAATGAGCATAGGCAGCGACAATCCAGTTGTGATGGCCGGCTACTATTAGTACTTTCCGGGGATCCACTGGGAGTCCTACAAAAGGCAAAGGGAAATACATACATTTAACGTCGCGGCAGTAATTTACCGGCAAAGCCAAAAGACAAAAAAATGTCAGTTTCCGAAACCGATATGATCTGCAGCCTCTTAATCATGAGCAGCGCAATTTGCCATCTACATTTTGTTTGCCCCTGACCTCCCCTATGCGTTAAGTAAAGGTATAGAGCAGGGGTGTCAAACTGCGGCCCTCCAGCTGGGGGAAAACAACTCCCATCATGGCCACTGTTATATATTATATAAATGCATGATGGGAGCTGTAGTTTCCCAACAACTGGAGGGCCGCAGTTTGACACCCCTGGTATAGAGAGTGTTTGTGTTGTTGCCATTTTGAATGCCCCCGATAGCCGAGAAATTGGATTCCCAAATGAGATTGGTGGACGCAGTGCTTTGTGGAATGAATGCAACCTTGGTACGGAGCGAGCGGGGGGAGGGGAACAGGAGAGAGCGAGCGCGCGCGCTGCCTCCATTTATCTACAGGTCAGGTACGCGGCTGGCAAGTCCCGTAATTGCATCACCATCACTGATCCATCACTGCTTCTCAAATCTGAACTCATGAGACCATCCCCGGTGAAATGGGGCTATTGAAAGTGACACTCTCACTAAATCATAAGTCTCTTAAGTAGAAACTGCCAGCCATACTTAATAACCAGAGTTTTGCTCAAACACGGCAATGTCTACAAGTGCGGCTCTTACAAACATCACTTCTGCATTTATCCTCTGCTCTAAAAAGAGCCGTGGTGGCGACCGCGGTGCTCGGATGTCACGGGGAGCGTGAGCTCTTCATTAGGCTGACAATGGGGGCCCCCCGTTTGCTGCCAGCGGTGCCCGCATTTTGCTAGAAAGGATTGTTATTACGAGTCACAAGTGCAATGTGCAGATTTGCAGAGTTTCTTGCAGCCTCATGGAGGGAGCCGCGCTCTCGCTCCTGGAAGTCAAACGTCTGATGACAGAGACGGCATAACTGGAGGCTTGTGCTATGTATACAAATGCTTCATTGGCTCCCGCGGTACATATGTTCTGTTTAAAGACCCAGCGGGGGCAGGAAGACATTACAGTCATTGTAATGAGCTCTATTCATGGTAAATCAAATGATCGGATCTTGGAGAATCCTGAGGATAATTCAGACGTGCACCAGGCTTTTCGGGGGGGGAAAAAACATAAGTCAATTGAAACTAAGTTAGCAAGTGGCCACCTCTGAACTACTCGGTAAATTAACCCCTTAAGGACCTTGCGTTTGTTTTTGTTGACACGTTCGTTTTTTCCTCCTCGCCTTCCTGGAGCCCTAACTTTATTTTTTCACCTACATAGACAAATGAGGGCTTTTATTTTGCGGGACAAGATGCACTTTCTAAATGGTGTTATTCACTGTACTACAGAATATACTGGGAAACCGGAAAAAAAAATCCAAGTGGGACAAATTGTGGAAAAAAGCACTTTCGCCATGTTTGCAGGGGTTTTGCTTTTACGGCATTCAATCTTTGGTCAATACAATGTGTTATATGTATTCTACAGGTTGATTCGCATCCGGCAATATCAAACATGTAGGGTTTCCGTTATGTTTTGGTACCGTAAAAAAAATTCCAAACATTTTCTATTTTTGAAATCTGCGCTGCGGCGCCATTTTGTGCGACCAATTACTTTTTTGTACTAACACCTATGGACGTCAGTGAGTTTTTTTCGGGCTGAAGTGTACTTTTTATTGCTAGAAGTTTGGAATACATGCAACTTTTTTGACCACTTTTATTGCAATTTTTATAAGACATGAAATGACCCAAAAAAACGCAATTTTGGCGTTTGGAATTATTTTTTCTTCATCAGCGTACGGGATAAATGTTATATTTTTATAGATCGGACTTGATCGGATGCAGCGACAACAAATATGTGTAACTTTTTTATTATTTTTTTTTTATTATTTGTAAAATGGTGAAAGGTTGGTTATTTGAACTTTTAATACTTTTTTTTTTACACTTTAAAACTTTATTTTTTTAACTTTAACATTGAGTCCCCCTAGGGCCCTTCACCACTAGGGGGTGCGATCGTTAATACAGCCTAATGCATTGCCTGGGGCCGGAAGCGACGGCAGCGATGTAGGCCTTCACAAGGCTTCCCGCTGCCATGTTCAGCAATTGGATCCCCGCATTTACGCTGCGGGGACTCCGAACACAGTGAAGAGCGGTGCACGGCACCGCATTTCATTCATTTAGATGCCACGGCCATCTTTGTCGCTGCGTCTAAGGGGTTAAACAGCGCAGGAGGCGGCGCCCCCCGGCGCTGTAACCTCCGGGTGTTAGTTGCAATCACCCGGCGGCTGTGTGGCGGGATCGCGGAGCGATCTCCCTGCAAAGCCCTTTAGCGACCCTGGGACGTACTCATACGTCCAGGGTTGTTAAGGGGTTAAAGCCTAGAACAGTGGTCTTCAAACCGCAGCCCTCCAGCTGTTGGGAAACTACAACTCCCATCATGCCCACTGTTATAGATCATATAAATGCATGATGGGAGTTGTAGTTTCCCAACAGGTGGAGGGCCGACGTTTGAAGACCACTTGCTTAGAAATAACTGTGAGTAACTGGATTGAAAACTGGATCATATTTAGAGTGGTGGTAAGTGACTCCTACTCTGATGGCCCCCAGTTATAAGTGGTGACCCCAAGGCTCAGTAATGGGTCCTCTTTTATTCAATGTATTTATTAATGATATAGTGCAGGGGATTAATAGCTTGGTGTCATCTGCAAAAATAGAAACCATACTATGTAGTGCAGTGCAATCTATGGAAGATGTTCAGAAACTGCCAGTAGACCTGGACACAGCCCCTTATGTATGACAACTGTCTAGCAGTAAGACGGTCTTTGTTGCCCAATCTTGTTTGGTTGCAACCAATTAGGGCCCATTGCAACCAAACAAGAGCTCAGCTTTCATTTCCTATAGTGCTCTGGAAAAATAAAAACAGAGCTCTGATCGGCTGCTATGAGCTCCGATTGGTTGCTAGATCATAAGACGTAAATCCAGCTTCACCCGTAAGAATTCAGGAGATGCACGGACCATGAGGAACACCGCAGACAAATCAAAGAATGAAGAGCAGGGCCAGCGTCTTCCTTAACAAATATTCTTTATTAAATCCACAATAAAAGCGGTACAGAACAAGCAGCAATATCCCACTATCCCACGCGTTTCAGGTCTTTAGAATATAGACCCTTAGTCGTAGCCTAAGGGCAACAAAGACAGTCTTGCTGCTAGACAGTTTTCATACATAAGGCCCACTGAGTGTTTGGCCATCAATATTTGGACAGAGACCACATTTTTCTAATTCTGGTTCTGTACATTACCTCAATGAATTTTGAACAAAACAATTCAGATGCAGTTTTAAATTTCAGCTTTAATTCCGTGGGTCGAACAAAAAGTAATCGGACAAATTAAATAATTGTAAATAAAATGTTAATTTCTAACACTTAGTTGCAAACCCTTTGCAGGCAATGACGGCCTGAAGTCTTGAACTCATGGACATCACCAGACTCTGTGTTTCCTCCTTTTTAATGCCCTGCCAGGCCTTTACTTCCGCAGTTGCTATTTGTTTGTGGCCTTTCTTTCTGAAGTTTAATCTTTAACAAGTGAAATCATGCTCAATTGGGCTGAGATCAGGCGACGGACTTGGCCATTCAAGAATATTCAACTTCTTTGCTCTAATAATCTCCTGGTTTGCTAAGTCTTTATGTTTTGGGTCATTTTCCATCTGTATTATGAAATGCTGACCAATCAGTTTGGTTGCATTTGGCTGAATTTGAGCACACAGTACTGCATGTCTCTGAATACCTCAGAATTCATCCGGCTGCTTGTGTCCTGTGTCATATTATTATTATTATTTATTTTAAAAGCGCCACTGATTCCAGGGCGCTGTACATTCAAGGGGGTTACATACATAACATAAGTCAAACGAGTACAATGATAAGTGATGAATGACAATTGGCACGACAGAGGGAGAGAGGACCCTGCCAGCGAGGGCTTACAATCTACAAGGAGGGGGAGAGGGACAGAAGGTGAGGGGCAGACATGTCTGTGGAGGAAGTAGTGACAAGTTTAGTGAAGGTTATAGGCAAGCCTGAAGAAATGGGTTTTCAGGTTGCTTTTGAAGCTGGTGAATGTGGAGGAGAGTCTGATGTGTTGGGGCAGTGAGTTCCAGAGTGTGGGTGAAGCACGGGAGAAATTTTGGAGACGGTTGTGTGAGGAGCTGATAAGAGGAGAGCAGAGGAGAAGGTCCTGTGAGGAGCGGTGATTGCGTGAGGGGAGATATTTGGAAATTAGGGCAGAGATGTATGGAGGGGAGAGGTCATGGAGAGCCTTGTAGGTCATGGTTAGTAGCCTGAAATGAATTCGCTGGGAAATGGGAAGCCAGTGCAGGGATTGGCAGAGGGGAGAGGCATAGGAGTAGAGAGTAGAGATGTTGATAAGACGGGCATCAGAGTTGAGAATGGTTTAAATGGGATCAAGAGTGCTAGACGGGAGGCCACAGAGAAGGATGTTGCAGTAGTCTAGATGGGAGATGACAAGGGCATGGACCAGCATTTTTGTGGTGTCATATCATCAATAAACACTAGTGACCCCGTGCCACTGGCAGCCATGTATGCCCAAGTCATCGCACTTCCTCCGCCGCGTTTTACAGATGTGGTATGCTTTGGATCATGAGATGTACCACGCCTTTGCCATACTTTTTTTCTTTCCATCATTCTGGTAGAGGTTGATCTTTGTTTCATCTGTCCAAAGAATGTTCTTCCAGAACTGTGCTGGCTTTTTTTTTAGATATTTTTATTTAGCAAAATCCAAATTAGCATTTTTATTCTTGAGGCTTATGAGCTGCTTGCACCGTGCAGTGAACCCTCTGTATTTACTTTCATGCAGTTTTCGCTTTATGGTAGATTTGGAAATTGATACCCCTTCACATCCTGGAGAGTGTTTTTCACTTGGTTGACTGTTGTGAAGGGGTTTCTCTTCACCATGGAAATTATTTTGCCACTCCTAATACTATAGCAAATTCTCGGATGTTTTTTTTCCATTTTCGCAGCTTAAGAATGGCTTGTTTCACCAGCATTGAGAGCTCTTTTGACCGCACGTTTTCTTCACACCAAAATATTCCAAGTGCAAGCACCACACCAGGCCTTTTATATGCTTAACCGAGAATGACATAATGAAGGAATTGCCTACTCCTACCCATGAAACAGCCTTTGAGTCAATTGTCCAATTACGTATGGTCTCTTTAAAAGCAGGATGGCACATGTTAAGGAGTTGAAACTCCTAAACCCTACATCCAATTTTAATGTGGATACCCTCAAATGAGTCTGGACTTTATACTCATGTCCATTATATAACTCTAACTTGAATATGTTTCAGTAAACAGGTAAAAAAAAAAAAAAAAATTGTTAGTGTCCAGATATATAAGGATCTAACTGTATAGTACTTTATGGATAGATTATTGCTACCTATAATGCTGCTTGAGTTTCCCCTAAGTAAGTGTTGTGGCCTATGAATGCTAGTTACGCACCTGGATAAATGTGAAGTTCTGCATCTGGGTATGAATTATCTGTAGGCACCATATGTCCTAGGGTAGTGGTCTGTAAACTGCGGCTCTCCTGCTGTTGGCGAAACTACAACTCCTATCATGCCCACTGCTATAGATTATATAAATGCATGATGAGAGCCATAGTTTTCAGACCATTGTCCTAAGTGGTGAAATACTGGCAGAGCTGCTTGTTGAGAAGGATCTGGGTGACTTGTAGATCATAGATTACAGAACAGCACAATGTCAATCAGCAGCCTCTAAGGCCAGAGATTTAATATTTCCGCTGTATAAAGCACTGGTGCGGCCTCACTTGGAATATACTGTTCAGTTCTGGGCTCCAGTTTATAGAAAGGATGTAATGGAGCTAGAGAGAGTGCAAAGATGAGCAATCAAACTAACAAGGGGAGTGGAACATCTGCGTTACAAGGAGAGGTTAAAATAACTAAAAACTTATTCAGTCTTGACAAAAGATGGCTCTAGAGGGAAATCATGATTAATTTATATAAGCATAAACAGTGGTTTAGGAAAGTATTCAGACCCATTTAAATTTTTCACACTTTCTTTCATTGCAGCCATTTGGTAAGATCCAAAAAGTTCATTTTTTGCTCATTAATGTACACTCTGCACCCTCCCCCCCATCTTGAAAGGATATTTTTGCAAATTTATTAAACAAGAAAAACTGAAATATCACATGGTCTTAAGTATTCAGACCCTTTGCTCAGTATTGAGTAGAAGCCCTTTTGAGCTAGTGCAGCCATGAGTCTTCTTGGGAATGATGCAACAAGTTCTTCACACCTAGATTTGGGGATCCTCTGCTATTCTGCCTTGCAGATCCTCTCCAGTTCCCTCAGGTTAGATGGTGAACGTTGGTGGAAGCCATTTTCAAGTCTCTCCAGAGATGCTCAGTTGGGTTTAGGTCAGGGCTCTGGCTGGGCCAGTCAAGAATGGTCACAGAGTTGTTCTGCAGCCACTGCTTTGTTATTTTAGCTGTGGGCTTAGGGTCATTGTCTTGTTGGAAGAAGAACCTTCGGCCCAGTCTGAGGTCCAGAGCGTCTGGAAGGGGTTTTTTCATCCAGGATAACTCTGTACTTGGCATTCATCTGTCCTTCAATTGCAACCCGTCGTCCAGAGAATGATGCTGCCACCACCATGTGTCACTGTTGGGATTGTATTGGGCAGGTGATGAGCAGGGCCTGGTTTTCTCCACCACTTACAATTAACACCAAAAAGTTCAATCTTCGTCTCATCAGAGCAGATAGTCTTGTTTCTCATAGTTTGGGATCCGTCATGTGTAAACTGTCTGCGGCTTTCCTATGTCTTGCACTGAGGAGAGGCGTCTGTCTGCGGCTTTCCTCTGTCTTGCACTGAGGAGAGGCTTCCGTCGGCCGCACTCTGCCATACAGCCCCGACTGCTGGTGGCCGCAGTGTTAGTTGACTTTGTGAAAACTTTCTCCTATCTCCCTCCTGCATCTCTGGAGCTCAGCCACAGTGGTCTTGGGGTTCTTCTTTACCTCTCTCACCAAGGCTCTTCTCCCATGATTGCTTAGTTTGGCTGGACGGACGGGTTGAGGAAGAGTTGTGGTCGTCCCAAAAAATCTCCCCTTTTTAGGATTATGGAGGCACTGTGCTCTTAGGAACCTTGAGTTCTGGCAGAAATTCTGTTGTAACCTTGGCCAGATCTGTGGGCCCTTTCCACAGTTCTGTCTCTGAGCTCCTTGGGCAGTTCCTTAGAACTCATGATCTCATGTGCTTCTGACATGCACTGTGAGCTGTAAGGTCTTATATAGACAGGTGTGTTGCCTTCCTAATCAAGTCCAATCAGTTTAATTAAACACAGCTTGGACTTCAATGAAGGAGTAGAACCATCTCAAGGAGGATCAGAAGGAAATGAAAAGCATGTGAGCTAAATATGAGTGTCACAGCAAAGGCCTGAATACTTATGAGCACGTGATGTTTCAGTTTTTCTTGTTTAATAAATTTGCAAAAATATCTACATTTCAGTTTTTTTCCTTTCAAGATGGGGGGAGGGGGGGCAGAGTGTACATTAAAGAGCAAAAAAATTAACTTTTTGGATCTTACCAAACGGCTGCAATGAGAACCAAGAGTGAAACATTTAAAGGGGTCTGAATACTTTCTGCATCCACTGTAAATAGTTCCTACAAAAAACATGGGGAAAAACTATTTCAAGAGAAAACCTTTTTTACCATGTGAACTGTGAATCTGTGGAGTACCCGCCTAAGATGCTGGTCACAGCAGGAACAGGTGAGTGTTTCAAGAAAGGCTTAGACAACTGTTTACTACTAAATAATAATACTTATGTAGCCTTATAAAATATCTGGATCCAGTATGATGGCAGCTCTGGGATCAGGAATGAAATATTCCTTTAGGGCCGATTGGTTCTTGCCTTAGGGGATCCAAGACTTCATCAGTAGAAGGAAAGAAAGCTTAAAGGGGTTTTCACGCTACAAAAGATCTTATCTGTAATGATGGGGACAGTAAAAATAAGCAGTATTGCAATTGGTTTACATTACCTACATCATTTAGTAAATAGCCAATCTATGTGTGTCTACAGCTAAATCAGCAGCCCAAGGTCGTGCTACGCCCCCTTTGCTGTGATTGGTTGACTGATATTTAGTTCAGCCTGTTGGGAAACACTCCCTGGGTGTGACATGCCCCTGTGCCGTGATTGGCTGCCTGCACTCTGTGCTTACTCCCCTCTGAGCTGTACAAAATGAAAGTGAAACGAATTGCCTATGATGGCTGTGTCTGTATAATAAAGGCTGTCTCAGCTCCTCTCTATGCTCATCTCCCAGCTCTATGTGAAGGAACTGGGCAATTACTGAGTCTCTAGCTGATAGATTCACTGACCCCATATAACAGAGCCTTATACAGTCTGTTCCCCTCTACCTCCTGCCTGATAACAGAGGGGAGGAGAGTGCATTTCTCACATTTGTTTCATCAGTTCAGGCTGTATATATGACTGTTTACACCAATGCAGGTGTTCTGGTTGCAAGGAGCTTGTGAAGCCTGGGAGGGAGGGAGGTGACAGCTTTGCAGACATGATAACTGACCACTGCAGGAGGTCTGCAGAGCTGTGACATCCTCTCCCTACCACTGATCACACAGAATGATGATGTCACCAGTCTTCAGTGAGGTAAGACCCGCCTCCTGGGAGGAGGAGAGGCCCGCCCCTGAATTTGAAGCGGTAAGAGACAGAAACAGCTCAAGTCTGGGGAAGCTTGTGATGAGAAAACGCCTTTAAAACTTCTCTGTACCTCCTCCCTTCATCCACATCTTTCCCAACTTTGGTTGAGCTTGATGGACATGTGTTTTTTCAACTGTACTAACTACGTAACTCTAGAGGTTTATAAAGTAACAAACCTCTGATGGCATTTTTATAAATTTTTAATGGGCCCTACAATCCCAAAAAATAATAAAAATGCTAGATGACCTCTTAAATGGCTGCCCCGATTTGCAAGCTGTATACCTGCAAAATGGTGCGGCCAGAATTTTTTTATTTTTTAGAAACTATCAAATAGTCACGCAAATTAAGGTAAGGTAACATTATGTTTAGACTAGAAACAGGGATATTTTGTTCATAGCAGAATCACACTAAGTACATTACGCCCCGCAATTACGCCGAGTGTTTGGGAGTCGCACTGATCGGCGCATACTCCCGTGACGCGGGGGAGGGGGGCGGCAGCCCGCCGGCCCCATAGACATGTCACTTATCTCCTCGCGCATACGATCGTATTGTACGAGCGGGGAGAGGAGGCATAATCCATAGTTCTCTATGAGAACTATGGATTACCGTAATTTCAGCGCACATCTCGCTCGTATTAGAGCGAGAATACGACGCAAAATGCGTGCCGAAATTTGCCCGTGTGAACATACCCTAAGTATTGTTGGCCATTTCTGGATGCCAAAGAGTGTACCACTAAAGTCAAAGGATTTGTCCAGGAGTCTTAGAAACTAATGTAAAGAGGGTTGTCTCACTACATTGATTCATCTTACCTCAGACTGTTTTCTCGGTTTCATTTTTTAATTCAGAGACATTTTTACCGGCTTTACTGGCTACTACCAGCCTGCAGTGATGAGCTGTTGAGGACACCAGGTCTGTAGCGACCAGTGCTGGCAGCCTATCAGAAGAGATTGAACAGGTCTGTAGCTATAGCGACCTGAGGAACTGATGCAGCTCATACAAGAGGGGATATCTTGGAATAGGTAGGACACTGTCCCTACAGTGAGACAACCCCGCTGGCCCCAGTGACTGTGCTCCAGGCTGCTGGCCCCAGTGGTGGCGCTAGCGTATACGGTATAAAACTGCTGAGGCGAGTGAAGTCAGGTGAATGGTACATGACAAAATTGCTGCATAAAAAGTTACCAAAAAATAGGTGGTGACCAGCAATGGGGCAGTGGGCAATTTACCAGTTTTTTTTTGGGGGGGTGCATTTTCTGTGGTTAGATTAGTTTCTAAATATCCCAGATAATCTGTTTTGTTCTATACCATCTCCTTCACACTTAATAGTTAACAGTAAATGAGATGGATGACAACTGCCTTGGAAAGTTAGAGCCACACATGGCCACACGAGTAGGGCAAGCTGCTGAGGCTTCCTGCCGTCCCATCACTAGGTCTGCACAGTCTTGAGATCCCCTACAGTTGTTGTGCAGGCATAGCAATACAGCAGATGGCTGTGATTTACATAGTTACATAGAAGACACGTGTCCATCAAGTTCAACCACGGGTGGGGAAAATGTGGGTGACGGGAGGGAGACAAGGACTTTAAGCCCAGCCCAACCACTGGTGAATGCCCTGGAACCCAGAAGGCAAGAACCAATCTGCTCCAGTGGAGACCCCATCTCTGACCCCAGAGCCTCCACCAGCCCGGATCCAGAATTTTACATAGTTACGTACACATTAATATCCTTTAGTTCCAGGTAGTTATCTAAGCCTTTCTTGAAACTCTCTACAGTTCCTGCCGTGACCAGCTCCTCAGGCGGCTATTCCACAGATTTAAAGTTCTCACAGTGAAGAACGCTCTTCTCCTCTGGAGATTGAATCCTTTTTTCTCTAGTCGAAGGGAATGTCCCCTTGTCTTTTGAGTGGGGCTTTACATGAAATAATTTTTCCCCATACTTTTTGTAGGGACCATTTATATATTTATATAAATTAATCATGTCCCCCCGAAGCCGTCTTTTCTCAAGACTAAATAAGTTCAATTCTACTAACCTCTCCTCATAACTAAGATGCTCCATTCCTCTTATAAGTTTGGTTGCTCGTCTTTGTACTCTCTCTCTAGCTCCATTACATCTCTTCTATAAATTGGGGCCCAGAACTGAACAGCATATTCTAAGTGAGGTCGCACCAATGGTTTATACAGCGGTAGAATTACATCCTTGTCCCGCGAGTCCAGGCCACTTTTAATACACGCCAATATCTTACTTGCCCTAGAGGCAGCTGATTGACGTTGCATGCTGTTCTGTAGTCTATGATCTACAAGAACGCCCAGATGTTTCTCAACAAGCGATTCTCCAAGTTTTTCTCCCCCTTAATACTATGACTACTGCTTGCAACAGATGCAATATTCCCTGTAGAACCAAAATCGCTGCCCCAGCTCCACTTGTACTTTAGCCAGCATGGGACAAGCATAAACCCAACAAAAAAAACAAAAAACACCACCTTACCCAATTTCACCATTCCTTCTACACCAGAGAGTGTGGGCTGTGCAGCGCTTCCTGGGGGCGACACCTCACATGGTCTTGGAGACACATTATTCTCAGCTGAGGAAGACGCTTCACAAGTCAACTTCCTACTGGGAATAGCTGAAGACACACAAGCAGAATATACAATTATAATATCATCCTTACCATAAAGCCTCTAACAATTCCCTCACCTCCTGAAACAAACTACAATATTCTCTACTAGTGTTGCGCTTCGGATTCAGGTCAAAATCAAATTCGACCCAAATCTCAGTGAGGAGATTGCGGGTCGTCCAGAATCAAATACAGTATTGGTAAATAAAAAAAAAAAAAAAAACAGACCCTGACCCTAGGAAGCACATGGGCAAAGTATAGGGAAACCCAAGGATAGGGTTGGAGGTATGAATGGACTGGCCCTAATCGTAACCTTGAGGTTCCCAGATGTGGCCAAGAGATCTGTTCCGTGTTCCTATACAATTTGGAGGCTTTGGATGCAGCAGGTGATTTTCAGCGTCCAAATCAGCATCAAAACCTCGTTTGAAAAGTGCCTTTTCTGAAGATGAAGCCTCGGACGAGGTTTTCCAACACTGTTTTGTTTCTGAAACACTCAAATAGCGAGGGCAAAAACTGCAGCGAAAAACGTGGCAACAAAAACACACTGAGGTTTTAGACAAGGTTTTGAAGCTCTTCATTGATTCCTGTGGGGATTTTCAGCGTTGATAAACACTTCAAGAATTGACATGCCACTTCTTTTTCAGCGCCCAGAACAGCGTCCAGAAAAGCGCAGAAAACCTTGTTGTGTGTAAACGACAACGCTGTTTTCAATGAAAATGAAGTAGTGCGTTTTGGAGGCTTTTTAAGGTGAGAAAACACTTTGAAAACCGCTTCAAAATCAGCCATGTGAACTTATCCCAAGGCCTGGTTCACACGGCTTATTGCCGACGTAATTGCGGGGACGGATTTCGTCAGCTCGCCAGCCCCATAGACATGCATTATCCACGGCGTGTATCCCACCGGGATAATGTGCATGTCATTTTCTCCCCCCTCGGCGTATTCGCCAAGCTGGTAGGAGAGACGGACTCCATAGTTCTCTATGAGAACTGAGGATTACCGTAATGCCTGGCACGGATTTCAGCCGTACTGCAGCACAGTATGGCGCGCAATACGGCTGAAATCTCTGCCAGAAATAAGCCGTGTGAACGAGGCCTTACACTCTAATGCACAGGTGTCAAACTACGGTCCTCCAACTGTTGGGAAACTACAACTCCCATCATGCATTTGTATACTCTATAACAGTGGGCATGATGGGAGTTGTAGTTTCCCAACAGCTGGAGGGCCGCAGTTTGACACCCCTGCTCTAATGGGTGTACCAAACCGGAGTTTCTTCACAAATCAAGTTGAACTGTTCTTGAACCTAAGGCCATGTCCCCAGTGCACAGGTTTGCAGACGGTTTTTCAGATGGTTTTCGGTCTTGAAAACAGTCTGCAAACTGGCTGACAACTTTAAAACGGGCCTCTAAGGAAAACCCGCGCAGTGGTCCCCACTGCACGGGTTTTCCGCCCGACAGTTTTTTAGACCGCCGGCAGTCCGAAAAACATAGAACATGTTCATTCTTCCGACCGGTTTTCGGACGGAAGATGAACAGGTCTATGAGAAGGGGAGGGCTTTTCTCCGCTAATCGCAGAGAAAAGCCGCGCCCCTGCGGCCGTGTGCACAGCCCAAAAACATTACAAATATCGGTCGGATAAACCAACCGGTATTTCTCCTGTGCCGTGGGGATGCGGCCTAACAGCTATTTGAGAAGAACTATTCGCTGTTAAAGGGGTTTTCTGAGATTAATGTATTATTGACCCCCAAGCAAATAATAAAATACAAATATATACACAACATACATTTGTAATTTACATTTATTACAGCGCTCCTGTGTGTTTTTCTCCTCGGGGTCATGTGATTTCTATTGCACATTTTTGTTTTTTCCACATAGTAATTACATGCCATAGAACAATCATGGGGAGCGTGTCGTTATCAGTCTCCGCTACCAGGAGAAAAAAAAAAAAAAGCCACAGCAAGGGCCTGATGGTGATTAAGAAGGAAATCGCTTGACAACGAGTGCCCATTAGGGTTAGTCCACACGACAAGTAACATTTACTTGTCGGATTGCACCTCTGAAAACAGCAGGAATGTCACCAGCCCGACCACCACTAGATCGAAGAGATATTCAGTAACTAGAGTAGTGTGTATACACAAGCAGAAGATAAGAACTGCTCTAATATTGAAATGAAGCAAAACAAGAACAGCAATGTATTTGGTAATAATCGTTATGTACCTCTGCCTACATATTAAAGCTAATCTATCAAGGAGATAGAATTTCCCCCTTTTTTTTTTTTTTTTTTAAAGAAGGACCAGCTTAGCAGCCTGTTGTTCCAAAATCGCACATCCATTCACCCCACAGAAGATCAAAGTTTATATTCACTCTATCCCAGGAGCCCCCAAACTACATATAGGTGGTATACAAGAGAAATCCACATTATAACCCTAGAGAAGAAAGTGGCAGCTCGAATTTTGGATTTTATGTAACAGCTTGTCTGGATCTGAAAACGTGTAAGACTTACTCCAAAGGCGGAAATCACATGTCGATAGGTTGTGCCATGCCGAAATGGACCCAATACTTCAATCCCTATTTTATTCACATGCCAAACACAATTCAGGACGGTTTGGTTAGGACAATGTAGGGATGAGAGACTCATTCTTTGGGTCTGTAATCTACACATTATTAGACGCTGAATAAATTAAATGATCGAGTTTGTGAATCGTTTCGGGAGCGTTGACACAGCAGAAACTGAAGTGGATTTAAGTGAGGAATCCATGTGCCTTATGCACCAAAATCCAGGTCAATTCCAAACAGAAATGCATCCCCATATACTTAAAGGGGTTTTGCCAGGACGTGCCTTATCTGCTAAGAAGCAAATGGAAACAAGCCACGCTGAGCTAAGAGAGAGAGACACAGCCAGAGCACAGATCCGTGCATAAGGGATCGTGTGAAATGTTCACTCAAATAATCCTTCATGTTCCCTGTCATCAGATAAAGCAGTGATCTACTCAGATAATCACACTACAACTAGTGGATTCTGTATACAAAACACAACATATTTCTACCCGGTGCCTTGAAAGCTTCTTCAGCTCCCTTTCATCAGATAAGAAGTGTGCTCTGCGCAAGCCCGGCCAGCAGCTCTTGTCAGGTCTTATCTAATAGAAGCTTTTAAGTAACTACGGGCAGGTAAGGCAACCTGTAGCTCTCTCAGGCTGCAATTTTTGTAATCACATATATTTAGAAAAGTGATTAAATACCCATTTTGGACGATCCCACGTCAACATTACATCGTGGCAAAACCCCTTTAATAGGTAATCATGCTGAAGTTCACGTGGCACTGATTTTTCACCTCATGGCATGGAGAAACCGTAAGTGACATACACACGGACAAAATTGTTGGCCCCCCTTCCATTAAAGAAAGAAAAATCCAAAATAGTCTCTGAAATAACTTGAAACTGTCAAAAATTATAATAAAATTTAATGAAAATCTGACTGTTAGGGAAGGGTCAAGCAACTTCCCATAATGTAATTACCAATAAACTCTCTATGTATGGACGCTGCGGGTAAGTAGCTAAGTATGTTACACCGCTCAAACTAATTGGTTGTTATCTTGGTATGTATACCCCCTTCTTTTTTATTTTATTTGTGACTGTCTACCATACCAGTTTACCATAGTGTGAAGGGATCTGTTCTTTGTCCATCTGGGACCTTTCCTTATATCTTTCAGGTGCTGTTACCTAACAAGGGATGTAAGTTTTTTGTTATATTTTGGATATATGTTATCATAGTCATAGTTGGTTTTGTTGGCATTGTGTGATCTCATTCTTTGTTCCCTGATGAACCCCTGAATTGGGGGAACAGGGGGGGGGGGGGGAGCTTCTATATCGTAATAGAAAAAAAGCTTCTAATAGAAAAAACTATTAGGAACTTTTTTCTATTACGTATATATTTGTCACTTTTTTGTGCTATTCATGCGTTTGTTTATTGAGTATTGTGTATATTTTGGAACGTTTTTCGATTTAGTATATATTTTTGTTATTTTTTTGTTATGTGTTAGTCTGTTCATTATGTATTGTTTATATGGTTATCTTGTAGCTTGTTAGGGCATATTAGGGTCCTGTTAGTTTAGGTTCTGGAGTGGGGGCGCCCTTAATGGGGCGATTTCTTCATTTTTGTTAGGCAGCCTTAGTTGTCTTAGGTGTTTGTTTAGGGGCATATTTGTGAGGGTTCCAATAACTTTTTACTTTTGGTATAATAAAAGTTATATTTTATCTAGTCCCAGGTCTTGTACTATTTTGTAGTTTTTGTTGCAACAAAGCAGTTCCCCACACAGGAACAAAGCCCATACTAAAACTCCTGTCTGTAATCAGACACCTTCTTAGGCCATGTTCACACGGCTTAAAATGGGCCGTATTTCGGTCCGTAATTACGTGCCAGAGTTCGCAAATTACTGGCTGAAAACGGCCCATTCATTACGGTAATCCACAGTTCTCATAGAGAACTATGGATTACGTCTCCTCTCCCTGCTCGGCGAATACGCCGAGGGGGGAGATAATTCACATGTCACTTTCTAGCGGCGTATACGCGCCGCTAGCAGTGATTCTCTATGGGCCGGCGAGGTGCTGGCCCCCCGCTCCCTCCCCCGGCCACACGGCGTAACTGCGTGGCGTAATTACGCCCCGCAGTTAAGCCGTGTGAACATAGCCTTAGAGGCACAGTACTATGCTCCCTCTTGGTATTTACGAGAGTCCGCCATAAAGTGGAATGGACTTGGCTGAAAGAGACCAAGGTTGGCCCCACCAGAGAGATGTAGGAAAACAAACAGCAATGGGAAGACAGACAGGACAAACAAGGCGGGACAGGGAAGAACAGGACTAAACACTGAACAAGTAGAGTGGTCACACAAGCTGGAGTCAAGCCAGGAGAGTATGCCGGTACCAAAACGAGGATCTGAATAGTCAAGAAAGCAATCCATAGTCCAGAATCAGAAAACACTAATTAAACTGCAAGAAGGAGAAGAGCCAGGTAACAGGGAGAATCACAGGCAAGGAGTGAACAGAAAGACCGGGTTTAAATACCAGGCCTCAGACACTGAGTGGATGCAGGTGAGAACTCAGACTGGTTCTGCTCCAACCTCAGATGAAGGCCTGGCAACAGGCAGGAAAGAGAAAAATGAAAATAAAAAAATATAAACTAATGAAACTGGTCTGGACAAAATAGATGATACCTCTAGAAAGGATTGAATATAAACTGACGTATGCATCACACTGAACATGGACCAAAGGAAGCTAAGGAGAGAGTAGTCTAAGGCCATGTTCACCCGGCTTATTTTGGGACGGATTTCAGCCCGTATTTTGCGCCGTACTGCGCGAATTACGGGCTGAAATCCTCCCCAGTCATTACGGTAATCCAGAGTTCTCATAGAGAATTATGGATTCCGTCTCCTCTCCCCGCTCGCAAAACACTGTGAGCAGGGAGAAAGTGACATGTCAATTATTCACGGCAGTATACGCGCGGTGGATAATGAATGTCTATGGGGCCGGCGGGCTGCCGGCCCCCCGCTCCGGAGCACACGGTGTAATTGCCGTCCCTGCTCCGTCCTGCAATTACGCCGTGAATAAGCCGTGTGAACATAGCCTAAGGAGACTATAAGATAAGTTATAGACAAACATGTTAAAAGGTAAAGGCTATAAAACAATCTCCAAAGAGCTTGATGTTCCTGTTATGTAGTTGAACATATTATTCAGAAGTTTAAGGTCTAATAGGACTGTAGCCTCCCTGGATGTGCCCACAAAGGGTAAACTGACGACAAATTGTACAGCTGGATAATACGAATGGTAACCAAAGAGCCCAAATAAAATCTCCCAAAAAGATTAGAGGTGACCTGCAAGGTCAAGGTACATCAGTGTCAGATAGCACTAACCATTGCTGTCTTTGCTAAAGTGCAATTCATTGAAGACGACTGAGGAGGAAACCACTGATGAAAAATGGAGATTGGAATTTTCTCAAATGCATACCGATAAGCCACAAAGCTTCTGGGAGAATGTCCTTTGGACAGATGAGACCAAACTGGGGCTTTTTGGCAAGTTACATCAGCTCTATGTTCACAGATGCAAAAATGAAACATGCCAAGAAAAGAGCATTGTACCTACTGTAAAACATGAAGGGGGCTCAGTTATGTTTTGGGGCTGCTTTGCTTCATCTGGCACCGGGTGTCTTGAATCTCTGCAGGGTAAAATAAAATCTCAAGACATTCTGGAACGAAATGTCCTGCACAGTGTAAGAAATCTAGGTCATATCCTCAGCTAAAAACATCCAAGAATGGCTAAGAGCAAAGCACTGGACTATTCCGAGAGGCTGCCTTCTATACGCCCTGATCTAAATCCTATTGAACATCTGTGGAAGGAGCTGACACCTGCAGTCTGGAGAAGACCCCTTCACACCCGAGACAGCTGGAGACGGTCACGAGGAGTGGGCCAAATACCTGTGGACAGTGTGGACCTGTGCCTCAAAAGGCTGTGCAACAAAACATCAAGGTAAAGCAACCATCATTTTTGTCCAAGTCAGTTACAGAAGTTTTGTTTTTTAAAAGTTTCCTATAAACCACGATTCAAAAGCAATGTTGGATTTTCTTTATTTGTTTTTCCTAAAAGTTAAATGTATCATCACTTCTCTCAGTTTCCAGTTTTTTCAGTAACCATTGTGTTGTTTTTTTTTTACTTTAATAGCAGTGTTGGAATAGGGTGGTTTCAAGGTTTTCTTTTTGCACCCATTTTAGCCCCTTCTTGACCTGCAGAGGTTTTTTCCATCTAATGGGCGACTTCCTAGAACATTGGAAACTGGAGATGAGTCAGGTAAAATAAAGGGGTCCTTCATTATATGAAAAAAACATTAGCAGGTCGCGGAGGGGCTTACATAGAGGGGTGGGAATACTTTGAAACAGTACATTCCACTGGAACAGATGGGGGGGTTTTTTGGGTGGGGGCGGGGTGTTCCACTTATTTTAGCCCCTCCGGCTTAGAGGGTTTATTTTTATTTTTTTGGTTTTTTTTTTCATTGTATGGTCATTCCCCTTAGAGGCATCCATTTATCACCTAATCACAGAACAAGTTTCTAATCACTGTGGGTGCCACTGATTGCTAAAACGCCAGTGATTGAACAAGTAAAGCGCTCAGCTATTTCATCAGTCCCATAGACTTTGAATAGAGCAGCAGTGCGGATGTTCGCATACTTCTCTAAGGGTATGTTCACAAAGCGTAATTGCGGCGCATACAGTACACGCCACAATACGCCGGGTGGTTTGGGAGTCGCGCTGCTCAGCGCGTACCTCCGAAGCACGGGGGGACCGGCAGCCCGCCGGCCCCATTGACATGTCACTTATCTCCCCGTGCGTACAATACGATCGTATTGTATGTGCGGGGGGACGAGGTGTAATCCATAGTTCTCTATGAGACCTATGGATTACCGTAATTGCGGCACGCATCTCGCCGTGTATTGTGCAAATATGCGGCAAAATGCGCGCCGAAATTACATTGTGTGAACATACCCTAAAGATGTCCTCCCTGCCAAGCAGTGGGGAACAACAAGGTCTTAAGGCCTCATTGTAGCGATTAGTGGGCAGCCAATACTGGGCCATCCAAGGTGATAAATGCCTGATTATTAGAAAAAGCCCCTTTTAACAAAAAACTGTTGAATATCTTTCACTGGCATTTTTTAGGTAACAAAAGGAGAACCCAATTTGCTTAGATCCCCACTTCCTTTATTAGCTATAACCAAACGGCCCATGCATGCAGCACAGGCCTCAGCGCTATGGACAAACACTAAATAATTGCGTGGATTCCAATAAATTTTAATGGCTGCCGTGTACCAGAACAGCGACCATGCACCTCCAGTAACTGGCGGCTGAATGCCCGTTTTTGCCGACAGCTATTCCTCCCCATGCACATGCATGCTCAGTTCACACACTGCAACCTTCTGTGGGACACATGATGGTAACAACGCCTGAAGACAGCAAGATCATCCATCTCCATCCTCTCCATCTGAAACTAAACCTCACTAAGACTGAACTTCTTGTCTTTCCGCCATCTACTAACCAAACCCCCCCCCCCCTGCTCTTTCTGTTTCTGTATGTGGTACCATCATTATCCTAGGCAGCAGGCCGCTGTTTGGGGTTAAAATTAGATTCTGATCGGGTCCTTCACCCCTATACCCAATCCCTTCCCCGCCCCTGTCCCTGCACCTCAAAAACATCTCCAAAAATCCGTCCTTTCTCACCGTGGAAAACAACTCAAACTCTCATTACTGCTCTTATTCTTTCTCGTCTTGACTACTGTAACTCCTTTTGCTTATCGTCTCCCTCTCTGCAAACTCTCCTCTCTCCAATCTGTCCTGAATGCAGCAGCCAGGCTTGTCTTTCTCTCCAGCCGCTATACTGATGCCTCTACCCTGTGTCAGTCACTGCACTGGTTGCCCATTCAGTACAGGATACAGTATAAACTAATCACTCTCACCCATAAAGCTCTCCACACGCTTCCCCCCCCCTTACATCTCCTCCCTAGTCTCTGTCTACCGCCTACCCGCTCTCTCCTCTGCTGATTGATATTCAGACTACATTCCTAAAACATCCGAACCTCCCATGCCGCCTACAAGATTTCACACGTGCGGCACCAATTCTCTGGAATATGCTTACCGCGGGGCGATCAGGACATTCACAACCCTCACAGTTTTAAGAGGGCCTGAAAAATACATCTTCTCAGTCTGGCCCACCAAGATCCCTAACTGCTGTCAACACATCTGTCACTCCCTGCACTTGGGCACTCACAGGCACTTATCTGTATATTTGATGTACAGTCTGGGTGGCCCGGTTCATCCATTTTTCATGTAAACCCCCCCCTATTTTGAAACATGGCTGGACCATTGTAAAACTTTTGGCACTTCTTTCCGTTGTTTCACCCATACACCTAATAGATTGTAAGCTTCACGAGCAGGGCCTCACACCTTGTGTCTCATTTGTAAGTACTTTTAATGTGTAATGACTGTATGTTTACCCTTGAATTTGTAAAGTGCTGCGGAATATGTTGGCGCTATATAAATAAAGATTATTATTATTATTATCCTACTCCAGAATCTGACCTAAGACATGACACTAATCACAAACACACAAAATAGGATTACACGATAGCAGCTCCGAGCGAACCCGCCGCCGAACAACCTGAAAGATATAAAACCGCCTTTGCAATGCACTTAATAGAATGGACAGCTGCCAGCCATTAAACTAATCAAGTCCTATTAATAATCCGGCACTTAGTGAAATAACAATCCTTTAAGAAGAGGAGACTTCTCCGCTGCCACATAAATAAGCAGCAAAGTCGTTCCGCACTTTATTATTCTCCAAGTTATTGAGTTAGAAGTGAAGGAGCATTAGTCAATGGAAGAACCAACACTATCACTTAGAGGTAAAAAGCATGAATTTAGAGCAAAGTACAATCACGAGACGTTAAAAGGGTA
>JAODAL010029939.1:0-50799 GCA_025379985.1 Phyllomedusa bahiana | reverse complement strand
CAAAAATGCTCTCTCTTTAAGGCTCTCATCGGGGGTTACTTCTCCCTCCACTGCCTCTCAGATCCTCCCCTCCCTTCTTCAGTGGTCAGCCGAGACCCCCACCCACTGACAGCTTTTGTATTCTTGGCCTTTGGACATACTGACAGAGCCCTTTATGAGACCCCAATCAAGACCCCCGTGTTACAGGTACCTAGTAGAGATACCAGACCTTTTCAAATGTGAATCAACAAGGAAAATCTGCTTCCTATTGTCCCTGTGCAGTACTAAGTGAGATGAAAGGGAGAGGCCGCGCTCCATCAAACGACAGCCTGCCAATCACACCAAGTGAGTAAAGGGCACAATGTGTAAATTCTTTTGACCTACACCTAATCAAAGATGCACTATGCCGTAGAGAACATATTATTAGGTATTTGTTCTCAAATACATTGCTTTTCTTACAAGTGTATCCAGCCTGGGAAGAAAAAGATCTCCTGTGCCAAATTATTCCCTCATTTGTCCTCCTTTATCATGTATATTTACAGTTCATTGTATGAAGGTGTATGGCTAATAATGCAAAAATCTGTCAAGTTCAGCATTAAAATAACTCATATTTAGAGGCTGTGCACAACGATTATTCTGCTGTAAGAGTGGAGGCGTGATGAAATACACATTTGTTAAAAAAACAAAATCTGTAGAAGAAAAATAAAAATGTTAAAAAAATAAATAAATTCACATTAAAAAAAAGAAGCAAATCAGAATCTGCAACGACATTCAGTCAAATGGAGGGTTGTCGGCCTCCAAGCGAAAAAACCCCCACTACTTCGAATGAAAAATCTCATCAGAGGGAAGTGAGAATGTTGCCCATAACAACTCTAGGGACGTTCACAGGTTTCACAGGTTTCAGATAAAAAATAAAAATAGGCAAGTCTTTGTCAAAAGAAGTGACTAGCCTACAGCCAAATAGAAGGCGCAATTGCAAAAATAAATATTGGCAGGCGCAGTTGGCCAGTCATTGGTAAACTGCTATTTTTGAAGTAAAAAAGCCTTAGAGTGGCTCAGTTGTGAGAGTCTGTTGGGGATGAAAGATTATACAATGGGAGAGTAGGTGATAAACGCTAAAGTTCATAAAAACACTCTCTTGGGGTTGAGTAGTGGAAGCACATGATCTGCTTACAGTTTTTAACAGTCAAGCAGCTATACACAGGTCACAGGGAAATCCTAATGCCACATTAAGACATTACTTAGAGCCATTTGCTTCCAACAGTATGGTGGTATCGGTAAAGAGCATTGATATAAAGTACTTTCAAGGTGCTGACATGAAATATTCAATAAAAGTCCTGATGACGGAGGTGGGATTCTCACCTACCTAGAAAGAGGGAACTCTTCGAACATAGCCAATACATCCAGCTTTAAATGAAAAAACAGGATTTAGAGCACGTGTCCACATGTTTTCCAGTCTTGTCGATGGTAGTTACAAAAACATAGGAGCAAGCTTGCTGGAACAAAGAAAAAAAGAACTTCCCTCGGTATCAATTGGAACACTGAAAGGGAGATCATTACCCAACATCAGTGCAAGACTTCACAGGCTGAATGGCCATCAAAAATCCATGTCCTGTTCAAACGATGAAGAAGAAAATGTTCCTGGAAGAGTAGAGGCTGTTATCTTATCAAAGAGTAATGCTGGGGAGTGAACATTCCTATGGCCAGGTATGGATTTAATATATATTTTGTTCCTTTTGCTTTTAATTAAACAATGTGTAAGATAAAAAGTCCCAATCTGTATCAAGAGGCCTGTACGTCTTCACACTGTAATTCTGACAAACACTTGTACGTCAATGAGATGACACAAAGAATTATAAAACATCCCTTCATCCCCAGAGCTGTATAAATTTCCAGACAGCTGTTTAGTGGAGAGAAGCTTAGCTACCAGATTTTATCTTGTTACATTACTATAATTTATTCTGGCATTAAGGATTGGAACTGCAAGGTAGACCATGAAATAATAAGCCAGCTACATTTATTACAGATAGAAGTATCATATTGGTGCTAAATGCAGAGGGAAACTTTATAAAATGCACAAAATCATTACATACATTTTAAATAAAGAGAAACTAATTCCTTGAGAAAACTCCCACAGGCTTTTATTCGGCTTACATCTAAAGCCTTATGATACCGAAATAAATCAACTCTCAGAGATAAAGCAACTTCAAGCCAGGTTACTACAGCACAGCTGGGTAATTCCCACACGCCCTCGCTTCTTGTCACGTTTTTAATGTTCAATGTCTAATAGGACAACGTGGTATACCACGTCAGTGAACTCGTGGTGGCACAGTTTTGTTTTTAGACTCACACTAAGAACTAATGTCTGCTTTGTTCCTATGTAGTTCACATACTTATTAACATGACCTCCATGGTGATTTTTAATGTCTTGCGACAGTGAAAGACCCTGCTTCCCATTCAAATTTTGTTCAATGGCCACTTGTGGTCATGTGATCGCACTATGGAGGTCATCATATCAGCTTAAAATCAAGGAGGACCAATAACCAGGAGGTAGCCATGATAAAATACTTTCTAACACATTACCTTATATTTGCAATGATTAAAAAAACAAAAACAAGACAAACATTTAGGGGGAAATTCACGTTACTGGCATGAAGACACCAATGATAAGGTGGTGATGGTGAGGGCACTGAGCTCATACGCTAGCCTGTTGCTTGGTGCTAAAGCTGTTCAATACATATTAAACCCTGTACTGTAGAGTAAGTCTGGAATTTTCATCATTGTGCTAACAAACAAATGCTCGCAATAGCTGGACCTACCTAACTGGCTGCAATATAAGATATGCATTCCCCATTATAGTACATAACTGAAGAAGTGAAATATCACAAAACACATTGTAGGCATGCTTTTGTAATTACTTCATGTAATAAAATGGAGTGACAGCAACTTCCAAGGCTGTGCCTAGACTTCCCGATCGTCGATAATTCTAACTGGCTACAAATGGATTTAGGCACTTGGCACTGCAACAAATTTGATTTAGGAACATATAGCAATTAGGTCTCCTCCAAAAGTAAGAAAACCGAAGTCAAACCAGATTCTTCCCTAAAAGAATGAGACACCAATCTGTGTATAGTGAGTTTTAGAGGTTCCTGCCCCTGTCAGTACAAAGCAGGGTACTGATTGGCATCTAGCTAGAAAGCCAGTAGCTGGTTTGGCTAATACATGAGAGAATTATCTTTTTCTTGAAGGATAGCTAATTTGCATACTTTTTCCCTTAAAAATAAGTATCTATTCACCAACTGGGTCTCTTTAATAAAAAAAAAAAAAACTGTATCCCTACCTTAAATTGGCTGAAGAAAAAACTGTGGTTATCTACTTTGACAAAACTATTGTGTCCAGCCAATGAGAAAGTGTTACAGATATTTTATTGGACCTGCTTGATAGTCATTATCTCAACTATTGCAGCTTTAAGCAACAACTGGTGGAATATCTTCCTTTTCTATTTTAGCTATGGATAAAGAGTCCTAATTGTAACAAAACAGGTTTGGAGAAATGTGGTACCAATAAAAAAAAACAAAAAACATAGGTTATAACAAAAAAAAAAAATTAGCCTCAGGTAACAAATTGTTAATATTGGTAATACAAATGCACTTCTCATTCTACATACTTTACACCTGAGAAAATAATTGTCTTTTTTTTTATAACAAAACTCAACACTTTCACAGGATAGTTTCTGTGCACTTCAGTGCTAGGGGGCAGTCCTGTGCAATTCATGACATTAAAAGCAAAGCACAAAAATTCCTCATACAGTTAGGACTGTACAGAATTCTAATTATTCTTTTACTAAATACTCATTTCATAGCAGTACAATCACTTTTTAAAAAATTCTTCAAGAACACATTTACAATTGTTTTGTATTTTGGCATATTGTTTTTTATAATACATAGAGTAAGGGTATGTTCACACGACGTACTGAGGCGCGTACAGTACGCGGCGCAGTACATCGTGTCTTTCGAGAGCTCACGCTAATACGCGCGTACTCCTGCAACATTCATTACTCGCGGCGAATATTCGCCGCGAATAATTGACACGTCACTTATCGCCCCAAGTGTATTGTACGAGCGGGGAGAGGAGGCATAATCCATAGTTCTCCATGGGAACTATGGATTACCGTAATTTCGGCACACATCTCACCCATATTAGAGCGCAAATACGCGACGAAATGCGTAACGAAATTACACCATGTGAACATAGCCTTAATCTCTTCCTTGACCGGTTGCTAGCTGAGATCTAGCAGTTACTATTATTACTATACTACAGGGGTAGTATTACTTGCTACAGCACTCTTTATTAACCAGTTCCTGACTGATTTCCCTCTCCTTTATCCCTGTCTGACCAGGCTCATTTTTATTTTTTTTAGTACATACCAGCTTAAAAGCTTTAACGCTTTTATTCGCACTCAATTATTCTACAAATGTTTTCTTGTCTCCATAATATTTAAGGCTTTATTTATATGTAATTTTTGCATTAGGGTTTTTTAATTTCCAGTAGTATCAGGGAAAATGGTTAAAAAAAGTGTTTCACATTTTTTCATTTTTTTAAGCAACAAAAGCGGCAGTCACGGGCTGCACTGTGACTGGTGCCTGCAGACGCACTCTTGTCCCGCTCACCTCTCCCAGCTCCAAATTCTGCTTGTGCAGGGTGCATTGTGGCTGTTGGCGGCAGCCATAACTGCACCCAGCCTCCGTCTCTGCTTCTCTGTTGGCCCCTCGCTGCTGTGTGCTGCCTGGGACGTGCACTTGTGCACCCACTCTGATTTCAAGGGCCAGAGTGAGATAACCAATGAGACCCTTCCCTTCTTAAGTCTTTAGTCCCCATTCTATCTTGCCAGATTGCTGGTGCATTTCCGCTACTCGATTCTGTCTGAGTTTTCCGGTATCAATCCTCGGTTATCCCTATCTGTTTACAAGTGTACTCCGCTTGTAATAACCTCCTGCCTCGACTATGATTGAATGCCGCCAGCCCTGCCCTTTCACTAGTGACCCAATTACGCCTATGCCTTGCCCTTCTGTACCATGTTTGCTCGCCAGCCTTTACCACAAGTGACATATCCGGGGATAGGGACCTGGGAGTTCCCTTGCAGCAGAGTCCAAGCCCCCTTGCATGGGTTAAGGATGAAGACCAGGGGCTCCTTAGCCTTTACTCTTTGGTGAGGCCTTATGTCAAACCTATGGTTAGCACAGAGGATCCACTCCCACTCATTACAATGGCACTCAAATAAGTCTTGTAAGTGTGTAATTTTTCCGTAACAGAGGTGATATGAAGATTTAGTGTCGTCAGGGGTGATGCTAAAAGTTGCAGTTTGTGCTTTCCGGGTTTTTTTTTTGTGTTTCATATATTCAGTGTTTATTGGTCTCTCGCCATCTGCACAGTACTGCTGGTTCATTTCTGTGTGCTTATAAGACAGTTGACTTGCCAAGGTGTATAAAGAAGTACTATATAAACACATAAATATAGTTATGTCATTCTTTATGTAGAATACCTCTGAATGATGGTTATAAAGTTACTAAATAACCCCACTATATAAGGAACAAATATCACTACATCTGCGACTGCCTGTGGCCCCTATGCTCATGGGGCTGCTAGACAAGCACCTTGAGTGTCCAATGGATGAGACAGCCCTGGAAAAGGCAGTAAATGAGGAAATGTTGCATCATACTGTTGTTACTGAATTGTAAGGACTGTCCATGTAATGCATGTACATGTGCTCCAGGAGTGAAAGCTTGTTTATAGCCAATTTTCTTTGGTCAATAGAGGAGGGTCCTCAATAGGGTCCCCCTCCATTAACGCAGAATTCCATAAACTCTGAATTTGAAACCGAGACAACCTGCTTAATTGAATTGCTGGTGTAGTCGGTAGAACCATAGTCATTTGGGTAGGTTGTGTGTAATAGTAGCATCTATTATCTTTATTCTGGAGTAGAGATGCCCAAAGAATGTTGTCCATTGAAAGCTATGTCGCAATATGTCTATCTTCACCTATTACTGAACTCTCTTATTCATCCTGACAACTTTTTCCCTTTCAGACTCTATAAAAGTTTGAAAACAAAGTCTGGGATTTTGAAGTAAATTATCAGCGTTAAAAACAAACTTTACTAATCTGTCAGCAAACACTTAACTACAGGTTCAAAAAGGACTACATTTATAAAACCTGCATCCTATAATAGCAGGATTTATGGCCCTTGTCCTCTCTCTTGCTTTGCTTCATCACCCAACAGAAAAAGGGGAAAAAAGAGAGTAATTTTAACATTAACTCCACACTTCCACCCTGGGATGCAATTGCTAAATTATCTGTTGGCTGGGCACTGATCAAAGCTGAAAAAACAAAGGCACACTGCCCAGGACTAGCAAACTAAACAGCATAATTTATCAGTAAAAGGACAGAAACACACTAAGGCTCACACCTACACACAAAATGGGAAAGTATTTAGACAGCTTATAAATTACATCTCTGCTTACATGAAAAAATATTTTACCCCACTCTAATAAACATAAGTATAAGAAGGGTATAAATAAAAAAATAAATAAAATAAAAAAAAATAAAAAATAAAATATTTATGTACAACTCAAATAAAAAAAAACCCGATACACCTCTGGACTCCTAAATAAATATTAAATGGTGCATTGCATTTAAAATAAAAAAATAGACCACACAGTGTGAATATATCCTAAAGTACACCATATAAATTACATAACTGTCAGCAGAGTATGTAGGTTACCAATTGACCATTAACAGGCACAGTTGGAGAGAGGGAGATCTTAATGCTGTAGAATAGCTTAGTTGGTTGCTGAACATTCTGCACTTTATTTTCTTTCATCACTTTTATGTGTGTGCAAGCATCACATTTTATTTTTTTCTTAGATTTTTTCTCAAACTGACATTTTTATTATAAGTGAAAAACTTAGTGATGTTTCAATTTGAGCTTGAAAAATGCAGAAAATGAAAGTTGCAGAAATCCGTAGTAAGGCACGCTTCTCTGGACCACCACATGGCTGATTTTACAATCCTTCAAACCTTTTTGGGATCTTAATCAATCAGTTCTACATGTCAGTGTGAAAAGGCATGGATGGTCCTTACTATGTTCATTTAACCAGTGTATAAATTATTGCCCTATGGGGTATATTTCCTAAAAGAAACATGTGTTCTGCTATGTTACCATGATGAGGCATGAACAAATAATATTATCTGTGAAGTACTCTGGATCCATATGGACAACACACACTGCATGTGAAGGCTGGGCCAAGAGTTCTTCAATTGTGCTAAAATACTGCCACAAGTCTTCTGCACTTTGGAAAGAGTAGCCTGATCTCTAGAACTGCTCATCCATGTTAAAAAAGACTTGGTTATTATTTTAGGAAATGTATCTTCTTCTGATCTCTCTCCACTCTTCTGAACACCTATTTTTCCTCTCTTCTTTTCCCCTATTGTAGATCACCGGGATCTGTTGTCAAACGACAGGTTTATAGGCTGGCTGACACCTTTACTCCCAGGAATTTTAATTAACTTCTCTCATCATCAATATGTTAAAGAGTGGTTTCCATTATCTGAGGTCAGTAGTGTGTTGCAGGCCCTGCTATACCAGCCATCAAATTGAAGAATTAATGATGTGGGTAATGGCCTCTAATTCAAAAAGAAATTTGCATGGAGTGGAGACTGGATGGATAATTGGGGTGGAGGGAGAACCTTATGGACTCACATAAAATGGGTGACTGATTTGAACCTAGCTGCATCCTCAAACACTCCCCTCATCTTCTATGGACATGCCTATCATTCAGCCCTATAAAGAAAGCGCTGAGTAAATATTGTGACAGTAAGAGTGTGCACATCTACGGTGAACAACTTCAAACTGGAGCCGGGGTAAAGGTGACACTGACCTAACAAGGCTCAAGCTCAAAGGGTTATCACTTAAATGCACCATGATTCTCAATAAAGAGGGTGAATAAAGGGAACACTAACACGATAGGTTTTTATTTTAAGCATACAACACCTCCCTGGTCACCCACATTCCTTATAGATGGCTTGTACGTCCCGCAATTTTCACCTTTTCTTTTGCACGTAACATTGACAAGCTAAAATTAAGGCAACAGTTTTCCCTGATGCAACATATATGTGACAACCTTAACTGCCTCATGTATGAGAATTAAAGGGGCTTTGCCACAATCTCATTTCATACCTCCTCAGAAAGGGGCGTGTGTGATTTGTTTGAATTGCCTGTCATGTGACCCAGCAGGATGATATCACCAGGCATTTCTTCTCTGTAGTCAAAGAAAGGTCTGTTTATGTAAAACATTGCGAGTAGCTGGGAGGTAAAGCTTTTACCTCACAGCACATTGGTCCTAGGTTCAAATCCCTGTAGAAACCAAACCTGTGGATTTTTTTTTTCTCTTTATCAATGCACATACCTCATGGAGGTTTCTTTTTTTATTTGCACTCTTTGACTAATTACTAAGGATATACTAAGGTGTATCTAATAATGTGTGTCCAATGTCCCAGCACAGGCCTCTATGTGGAGGAAACAGGGCAGAGACTCAGTCAGCGCATTAATTCACACAGATTCCCCATTAATAACAAAACTGATCTTTCAGTGGCTGCACACTTTTCCAGAGAGGACCACTGTATTGAAGATTGGACTATTGTGGTTTTAATGGGACATTTTAAAACACAACGGGAGAGGAAGGAATGGGAATTTAAATTAATGCAAAAATTTCAAACTCTGCAAAATGGATTAAATATCCATGCCAGCTTTATGTCAAAATATGTGTGAACTGTGAGAGCCACAAATGAAATCTGATAGCTAAGAGATAACAAGCAGGAATTACTGATCCCTCCGTCACGCACACACAACAGTTTCCAGACTGTTTATTTCTTAACCTGTTGTAAATGACTTCTCTGCTTATATTACATTTTGCTATTTTAAAAGATTCTAAGTTTCTTTGAAGGTCCATGTCTTTTGTGTATAAAATGTTTGTGAAATTTCAGTTTATTGTATAACACCATGTCTGAAGAAGAGAGCTAGTACTCTCGAAAGCTCACCATCAAACATACTCAGTTAGCCTCAAAAGGTATTGCCTGATTTCTTCACTCTTCTACTAATTACTAAGGAGTACAGAGGACGGGAGTAGAGTGACAGCACCTGGGGTTTGAACAGTCAGTAGCTGCCTGAGATGAGAGGTGATGTCTGAACATGTCTGACCAAGAGTGAGGAGCTCACAGCTCTGGTCGTATCCCCTGGAGACGAGCTGTAAACAATGAATCACTAAAGGAGCAGCTAAAACAAAAACGGTGCAGAATTTTTAATAATAATTAATGGTGAAAATGATTGTTATTTCATTTGCAAGCTTCCCACATCAATCTTACTTTGTGGCAAAACCCCTTTAATCCTTGTAGATTTTGTATGCAGCCAATAGAGCCAATGGGTCAAGATGTTTTGGGCAAAGTAAGTAGGAAACGCATAACGTTAGATTCCAAACTCTACTTCGATTCCATCTCCTTTACCAATTATATTATCAAAAACTTGTTGACTTCTACAGCTTACCCAGCAGAGACTTAACATGTTAAACACTGCCTGAAGAGCTACTGTATTGCCTGACAATTCATTACCTCACGGTCAGAAGCGGATCCTCTACTGTATGTTAGCTGCAAGTTTTGGCGTAGAACCTCTTATACAAGGGAGCTTTACAACAGGGAACTCCCAGGTCAATCGCGGTAATGGCTGGCATGGTAAAGTAGAGCTAGGCAGAGATGTGGTCGGACCCTAAGCGGAAGTTCAAGGCAGGCGGAGTTCAGTCATAAATGTGTCACAGGCATATGGTCAGCAAAGAGTCAGCAAAACACCGAAGGTCACAACTGGAAAATTTTACACAAAATTGCTCTCTAAAAGTCCAGAAAATACACAAATAAATTGTCACAATTTGGGAAGGGGAAGCAGCAATTAAAAAGGCTCAGGTGAGAGAGCATTGGATCTGGGAAAGCTTGGTGATGTGTGCTGGCCCTTTAAATCAGGGTGGGTGTGCGCGGCCCATAGAAAGGACAGAAAGCCGCCAGAAGGACAGGGCGGGGTGTTTGACAGTGTGGCTAGAAGGCACATGGATGGGCTGCGAGCACTAACTGTAGTACAACCTGTGCCCATTAAAGCCAAACTAACAGATTAGCATCTCCACAATAGGAGGAGTTATTATTATTTATTTTATAGCGCCATTTATTCCAGGGAGCTGTACATTCAGGGGGTTACATACATAACATAAGTCAAACATTTACAATAGTGACAATCTGTGACTAACAGTAGGTACAGAGGGAGAGGGGGCCCTGCCCGCGAAGGCTTACAATCTACAAGGAAGGGGGAAAGAGACAGAAGGTGGGGGCAGACATGTTTGTGGAGGATGTAGTGACAGCGGGATTATTCTAGGTTGTAGGCTATCCTGAAGAAGTGGGTTTTCAGGTTGCTTTTGAAGCTGGTGAAAGTTGGGGAGAGTCTAATGTGTTGGGGCAGTGAGTTTCAGAGTATGGGGGAGGCACGAGAGAAATCTTGGAGACGGTTGTGTGAGGAGGTGACATGAAGAGAGCAGAGAAAAAGGTCCTGTGAGGAGCGGAGGTTGCATGAGGGGAGATATCTGGAGATTAGAGCAGAGATGTATGGAGGGGAGAGGTTATGGAGAGCCTTGTAGGTCATGGTTAGTAACTTGAGTAGCGAGGAGAGAGGTGGATAAGACGGGCAGCAGAGTTGAGAATGGATTGAAGGGGAGCGAGAGTGCTCGATCGGAGGCCGCAGAAAAGGATGTTGCAGTAGTCTAGGCGTGAGATGACGAGGGTGTGGACCAGCATTTTTCTAGTGACAGGGTTAAGGAATGAGCGGATGCGAGAGATGTTTTTCAGGTGGAGGCGGCAGGCAGAGGTAAGGGTTTGGATGTGGGGTTTGAAGGACTAAGCGGAGTCAAGTGTTATCCCAAGGCAGCGGACTTGCGGGACCGGTGAGAGTGTAGAGCCATTGACTATGAGAGAGAGATCAGGGGTGGGGATGGAGTGGGACGTGGGAAGGTAATGAATGCAGTTTTCTCTACATTAAGTTTTAGGAGACGGGAGGAGAAGAAGGAGGATATGGATAACAGGCAGTCTGAGATCCGGGACAGTAGAGAGTTAATGTCTGGGCCGGAGATGTAGAGTTGGGTATCGTCAGCATACAGATGGTACTGAAAGCCGTGTGATGCTATGAGCTGGCCCAGACCAAGGGTGTAGATAGAGAAGAGGAGTGGGCCCAGGACTGACCCCTGGGGGACACCAACAGAGAGAGGGCTAGAGGAGGAGGTGGTGCGAGAGTTGATTTGAGAATTTATAGTGCTGCAACATATACTCTGTCACATAGTGAGTATGCTACGTTGGCTGACTGTTTCCATATACTTCAAAAGTGGTTTATTAGATGGTTCAGTCACTTTCAGAGTCCATACATCAAATAAATGAGGATAAAACAAGTCAAAGTTGTTTTGTGGAGGACCATCTCCAGACAATGCCCAGACTGACTCATGGAAAGACCCATCATGTACTGTACACTTTTACAATGATCAAAGAAAACTCTGTACAGAAGCCTGTCCACATCATTGCATGATACTTCCCTGTGCTCCAGTCCTGATTTCAAAGAAGATTCACATGCCAAAAATATATTACATTATTTCTTCTGTGACTTTGTTTGGGGAATACTAGAAAAAATGAGTTTTGGAAAAGTTGGTGTGCTAGAACAGAAAATTGCTTTTCCATGAACTTTACAATCCCATTAGTCTGGAGAAGAAATAAATCCTAAATTTTGCAAAATAACAGTGTCTGTGTAATCTGGGCTAAAAGAAGGAAATATAAAAATGTTGCTGAAGACCCATAGTCTATCCAACTTTTATTACAGATTAAACCTTGATCTATCATTTGAAAACTTAACAAAATACAGAGTTTTGTTCAACTCGGCACCAATCTGTCAAATTACAGTGGCACAATACTGTATAAGAAAGCATGTGCAGCACCACTTAGCATGTACCTGGAGAAGAGGTTTTTGTGATGGTAAAAATATACATTGCAGCACAAATTGGCTTTCATTTACTTACTCTCCTACAGTATTATGCTGAAAACGCAAGGAGGGAAAATGTCATATTTTAATTTGCAATCTATTACACAATCTATACACTAAAATGTTTTTTTAGAACATCACATTGAAAAACATGCAAGATGTTTAATTTATAAGAATTTTTATATAATACACTGAAACACTGATACCAAGCCCCAGTCCACATTGCTTGCACCATCCCTGAATATCACTTAAGCTGCATTCGTGGATATGCCTCTCCTGAAAAAACATACGTTTCACACCTGGTGGGTCTATCAGTAGACTATAGATAGGGCGCCTTCACCTTATCTACAAAGGCTCTGAATTTACAGTACAAACCAACGGATGGAGCTCCACCACGGGATTAGCAAAGTTGTGCACCTTGCGAGGCAAAAACATTCTGTTTTATGGAAGTTCCAAGTACAGCTGAATACAGCTCTCGGCTTTCCATTCTGGGTCAACACTATTGGAGGGACCTGCAGTTATCAGACTTTGATAACATATCCTATTGATATGGCATCAAACTCTATGGTGGGAACACCCCTTCAGGCAGAAAGGTAATTAAGTAACAAAAAGCTAAGGCTATGTCTACACTGAAAGCGCCCGTTTTTTCTCTGATGCAGGACCACGGCTTTTGTCAGGTTTTGTGCAAAAATCGTGGTCGCTTCTCATTTTCCTGACGTTGCCCATACAATTGTATTGTATGGGAAGACAGCAAGAAAACGAGAAGCGCCGGCGTATTATACAACATGTTATATAATACGCCGCTGCTGAAAGCTGGGCAGAGAAAAGACGAGCTGTGTAGACAGCAGCTCGTCTTTCCTATTACCGCCTATGGGGCCGCAGGAACGAACGTATCTTCAGCGCTTTTAAAAAATGAAAAGCGCTGAAGATACGATCGTTTTCCTGTGCAGTGTGGACATAGCCTAACTGTGGGACTCACTCAAGACTTCTGAGAGTCTGGCAAATATGGCCACCTGAATGTTCCTTCAGTGGTGTTCTCGATCACCTCATGTGTGCTTCTCTCTTCCTCTGTTAAAAGTAACAAGTTACATTAAGATTATTGGTTTTCAGTCTGTGGATAATTAGTTGCACAATAGTCCTGGGTCTTAATAGGCCTATGGAGATCCCCGACTCTGTATAATAGTATTGTGCTTTTCCTTGGAATGTGACAACATTGGACGCTTGACGCGAAAAATTCAATTACATTTTTAATTTATTTCATGCTGTTCACCAACAATTACACATTAGCTTTATAGAACAGTTTGTTACAGATACAAAATAAGTATAAAAGTTTTTGTGGATGGGTTATTTAAAAAGATACTCAGTCCAAAAAAGTGATCGGCACCAGCAGTCCCATTCAAATGGACAATCCGTTATATATCTCTCACACAGGGTAGCCACCACTCCCACGCCCTTGGTGGTGCTCATCAGCAACAGCAAGGTCCAAAGAAATCTAGGTATAGAAGAAATAGATTGTGGCACTTACAGATCAAAACTTAGCATAACTTTATTCTAAAAGTAGAATCGAAGTAGGTGGAGATAGACAAGGCAAACAAGTCTCGTCTACCTCCGCCTGCTTCGGTTTTACTTTTGGAATAAAGTCGAGCTAAGATTTGATCGGTGAGTGCCGCAATCTATTTCTTCTATAGTTGGATTACTTAAAAAAGATGTTTACCTAAAAAAGTGCCTGCAGTTTTTGACTATTTTTGGCTTTACTTTTTAATTTGCATTAACGTTATGTATTTTCATTTTACATTTTAGGGCTTTTAAGCTTTTAGTTTTACCTATAATATTTAAGAATGCATATATATTCCAATATATCATTGACTGTACGTAACCAAGGTGTAGCATAACATGCACTCTGGTCTTAGGGTAACCTTCAATAGACAGCATTTATTGTGGTTTTTAAACAAGAGAGATAGGACGTTTATCCAATCCCAGTTGTTACAGTGAGAGTGCAGTTGTCAGTCTCAGCAGGGCTCCCATGGGTGCCTGTGCGATCAACATAACATTTATGTGTAAGAAAGGATTAACTTCTAATTTTGCATTCATGGAACCAATCCCATTAGCAGTGAGATTAGGCCAATAAAAATATTCCAAAATAAATATATTTGTTTGCAGGGTAGCAGTAAGAAATGTAAAAGTCCTGTGTAGCCTTGCATCTGTACTACAGGATTACGTCAACATTTAGATTATAAAAATAACTAAATGCTGTGGTGACAAGGAATACATGTAAGCAACATAATACATAACATTTTAAATGGATAACTAAAGAATGCACACAAGGAAGAGATGAAATACTTCTGTTACCTTAAAATAGGGCTTATGGCAACCGACCATACTCTGTCTTCTGTCTGTATGGTGTGCAGCAATTGTCCGTCTGCAGTGGGTGAAAGAGACCAAACCTGCAAAGTTCGCAATACAATAAAAAAAATTTAAGAGAGCGATACATATACATAATATTTAATTGTGGGGGTGCTCAGAATTTATCTCTATTTTTATAAATAGATATGGAAAATCCCCATAGGGATCAATGCAAAGCTTCAAAACCTCGTCGCATTTTTAGGCGCATTTCTGATCGCATTTTTTGTCCTCGATATTAATTTGTATGGGTCAAAACAGTGTTGAAAAGCTCATCCAAAACCTCTTCTGAAGAAGCTTGTTTCAGGCGAGGTTTAGATGCTCCTTTTGGCACTAAAAAATCAGCCGTGTGAATATACCCTAATATTTATTAAAACAAAACACAAAAACCTTCTCCTCCTCTACAAACATTCAACAGTGCTGAAATCCATATATATATATATATATATATATATATATATATATTATATATATATATATATATATATATATATAATAATACACACACTACACACACATACAGTAAATATATATGTGTTTAGCTTGGTGGTATAGCAAAGTCCCAGGGCAATTGAGACACGGACAGCCTTTATGAATAAGCACGGTACTGGTCCGCCGTTTACTGGCAGATGGCAGAAAAAAGATGTCAAAACAACAATACATAAAATAAAGTCCTGCTCTTCCGAGGGTTAATTAAACAGTAGTATTCCTTGCTACAGTCTTGGTGCTGTGGCGTAGCCTCTCAGGCCCAAACTTCCTTTCCTGTAATAGCAGACACACCCTAGTCAGCTAACTAGCTGACTTAGATAGACCAGCTAAATCCTGGCCTGGAACACGGGGCGCAGTCACCCACCCAACACTTTGAATGGTCCCGGTAAAAGCCGTCCTGGACTAAGCTGTGTTCCCACAGATAAACTACACTGCTAAATGTGGGCCATCCACCTATCGCAGCTGACACAAAGTGACGGCTTCTACCTCACCGAGGCGTTTCTCAGTGACGTGTATTAGTCTCGCCATATCTGAGCGAGAACTCTGGGGGCTATGTATACCCCATCCACCACCTTGCCTGTCCGGGCCTTACAATTTATTATAATATATATATATATATATATATATATATATATATATATATATATATATATATATATATATATATATATATATAATATATATATATATGGAAAAAGAGGCTGCACCTCACAAAAAACCGGGTGCAAACTGGCAATAGACCATGTCACAGGCCAAAAATTAATAATCAAGGAAAATCCAATTGCACTCACAGATGAATAAGATGAAAAAAATGGCGTGCTTTATTGCATGTCCACAAAAGGCAACGTTTCGGCTCACTCAGAACCTTTCTCAAGCTTGAGAAAGGTTCTGAGTGAGCCGAAACGTTGCCTTTTGTGGACATGCAATAAAGCACGCCATTTTTTTCATCTTATTCATCTGTGAGTGCAATTGGATTTTCCTTGATTATATATATATATATTATATATATATATATATATATATATCTCAAGGCTTCAGGCTACATAAGGCTGAAAATACTAGATGCTACTTAGTACATTGCTGAGGATTGCTTGCCCTGTAAGCAGAAGATCTTCTGGGACAAATGTTGGTATGTTGGTGTTTTTTTGTGCTCAAAGGATCCTCAAATCTTCAAAATTCTTTTCACACACGTGTTTGTTGACCACAAAGGGGATTGTGTTTTATTCATGTCAACAGGAATTTACTATCGCGCCCAGAGTAACCAAATGAAGGTGGCAAGCTTAACTAGCCTAAGCTTCCCTATCTTCAACAAGTTAAAAATATTGCTGGGAGCAGCCTATCTCTTGACTATCAGTGAGGAATGTACATTAGCAGCTTCTCTGGGCTTAACAGTAATCAACACTCCACCAAGTCCTCAGTCCCAGCCACACTTTCTGCATTTAATGCCCGCATTAACTTGTTACTCCTTTCCTCTAACCAAAGGAGTATTGCTTCAAGTACAGATGAACAGAGTGCAAATATGTGGTGTATCCCCATTTATCCCCCTTCCAAAGAAAACCTTAAAAACTAATTTCCCCTCTTCAACCACTTTTTATTGGGGTTTTTTCACAAAATGAGAAATAGGAAACAATAAGATCCCTTCCACTGCTGTACAAAGAATGGGACCATTTACAATGCTATAGGAGGAACTGCTGCATGAGAGGAGGGACAGCTACAATTGAAAGACACTATGGACACAGTTGTCCTGTCTCCCATACAGCAACTATTGAATGATGCTATAGGCACTGATGTATGAGAGACAGGACAACTCCTATGAAAAATGCTATAATGTATGAGGTATGGGACAGTCATTACTGAACAATGCTGTGGGCACTACTATGTAAAGAATGGGACTGCTACCATTTAACAATGCTATGGAAACTGCTGTGTGTGGGAAAAGACAGCTACCATTAAATGGTGCTATAGGCACTGCTATATGGAAGATGAGACAGCTTTCACTTATTGACAGTATGGTACTGCTGTATGAGAAACAGGGCCATTTAAAGATGATACAGTTACAAGTGTAAGGGTCCGTCCATGGTTTCTTGGTCGGATTTTCAGACGGTTTGCGAATTTGGAAACCATCTCTATAGACTGTAATAGAAAATCCGTTCAGTAATCTACACTAAATGGATTTTCAACCAGACAGCTTTTCAGTTGCCAGCGTCCTTAAAAACTTGGAACATGCACAATCTTCTGCCCAGGCGGAAGGTGTGCATATTCAATGGTTATGGCGGACAGTTGAATCTGTAAACCGCGGTCAGAACCATCCCCCAAAATCTATGAAAAAGATGATAAAATACCATCCGGATTCTTGAACAGAATCCGACCAGCAATTTACATATGCCATGTGGACATACCCTAAGGCTATGTCCACACGGCGTAATTGCAGGGCATACAGTACGCCCCGCAATTATGCCGGGTGTTCGGGAGTCGCGGTCATACGCGCGTACTCCCGCGATGAAGGGGGCCAGCGGCCCCATTGACAAGCATTACTCACAGCGCGTATTCGCCGCAAGTAATTGATTTTTCACTTATCTCCCCGCTCGTACAATACGATCGTATCGTACGAGCGGGGAGAGGAGGCGTAATCCATAGTTCTCTATGAGAACTGTGGATTACAATAATTTTGGTGCGCGTCTCGCTTGTATTAGTGCGCAAATATGACGCGAAATGTGTGCCGAAATTTCCCCGTGTGAACATAGCCTAAGAGTGGAGGGACAGCTGCCATTTAAATATTCTATGGTCACTAGTAGATGAGTTGAGGAACAGGTACCATCTAACAATGCTATGGGCACTGCTGAATAAGGGGAGGGACAGCTACCATTTAAAGGGGTTTTGCCAGGAGGAGCCTTATCTGCTAAGAAGCTAATGTAAACAAATCACAGAGCTGAAAGAGAGAGAGACGCACACAGCCAGAGCACAAAGCTGCATAAGGGATCGTGTGACATGTTCACTGAAATAATCAAACTGCAACTTGTGGATTCTGTATACAAAAGACAACAGTTCTACACAGCAGCTTGAAAGCTCCTTCATGTTCTCTGTCATCAGATAAAGCAGGGATCTAATCACACTACAACTAGTTTATTCTGTATACAAAAGAAAACATATTGCTACCCGGTGCCTTGAAAACTTCTGCAGCTCAGTCTCATCAGATAAGAAGCTCTCTCTGCTCAAGCCCGTCCAGCAGCTCTTGTCAGGCCATATCTAATACAAACTTTGAAGTAACCAAGGGCATGTAAGGAATGCTGTAGCTCTCTCAGGCTGCAATTTTTGTAATCACATATATTTAGAAAAGTGATTAAATACCCATTTTGGAGGATCCCACGTCAACATTACATCGTGGCAAAACCCCTTTAAAGATGCCATAGTCACTAGTAGAAGAGTGAAGGGACTGGTATCATTTAATAATGCTATGGCCACCAGAATATCAGAAAAGAGATGGGTACCATTTAAAGATGCTTTTCTCACTAGTGTATGAGTGGGGGGACAGCTATCATTTAAAGATGCCACAGTCACCAATAGAAGAGTGGAGGGACTGGTATCATTTAACAATGCTACGGACAACTTTTCTACTCTTCTCTCACACCAGTTCTGATAAATCGTCTCCAAAGTGCTCGAATTAACGCAGCACTACATTTTAATTTTTAGACTATATCCTAAAATAACAGTATAAGAGCTTGTGAAATGAAAATCAGAACTTTTGAATTAACTGGGCTCAGCCTTCAGAAAGGGACTCGGTCATTAACCCTTTCAAGGTGCCAGTTTAGATCAAACAACATGAATTCCCCCATGAGTAACAGTAGTACAACCAGCTGGAAACAAGATTTCTGCATGACATTGCTCTGGAGAAACAAGTTTGAGTGTTTTAACTGCAATGTCAGATTATTCCCAGCAGACACCGCCTGGAAGTGTTTTATAGAGTTCTACAGCTCATGGAGGGAGGAGGGAAAATATAATATCTGTCCGAGACTAGCGTCTCATCTTCAGACTACCTTTTACCTGTTTAATCTAGCATCTGCTGGTCTGGCAGTTGAGAAAGTCTAAAGCATTACATTACTGGACTTCCAGAATCTCACAAGGCTGAAGACAGACAACTAAGTGAACATAGCCAATTACAAAACGTACCATATAAGTGACAATAGAATGGTGCATATTACAGTTAATCAGCCCTCGCAAATAAAATGTCAGCATGTATATGCTTTTGCGAGAGCGAGTTACCCTAAATTCACTTGCAGCAGTCTCAGGCCTCCGAGAGTCAAATTTAGATATATATGTGGCGATATATACTCTGTTCTCATAGCCCTGAATAATTAGTAACATTTACCTTTTACAACATTTAGGAAAGGTGAGAGTGGCCCATGATGGAGCGGCAAAGACAGTCATGTTGGTGACTAAATAGCTTTCATATTAAATGAAAAAACTTGGAATTAGATGAAAACTTGTAAACTAGACTGGTCTACTCTAACTCTCTATAGAGAAATATCCACTGCACACCATAAGGAGTTAAGGATGCAAAAAGACTATTTTATTTACATATATACACAAGGGCACAGCACTTTTAGAATGATGATACAAAAAAAGGAGCTTATATTACAAAGTTCAAGAGGCATAACTTAGTAGATGTTTTACATTGGTAAGAGTAGTGAATAGATGTATAAGCAACGTTTCGACTGTATGTCTTTATCAAGAAACATCCATATAATATCAGTGAAGAGTAGGGCAAAAACCAATGCCAAGAGAAAGAAAAAGGGTATATGCACGAAGGTAGCGTGTACTGCAAGTACTCCAGGAAGCTCATAGGTAGTAAGCCCAGGTTAGCCTTAAAGGGCAGGAGAAGGGGGCGATGGGCGAGACGTCCGGAGGCAGCTGTGCAGGAGAAGGGACCGGCATAGCACAGCTGCCTCCAGACGTCACGCCCATCGCCCCCTTCTCCTGCCCATTAAGGCTAACCCTGGGCTTACTACCTATGAGCTTCCTGGAGTACTTGCAGTACACGCTACCTTCGTGCATATACCCTTTTTCTTTCTTCTTGGCATTGGTTTTGCCCTACTCTTCACTGATATTATATGGATGTCTCTTGAAAAAGACATACAGTCGAAACGTTGCTTATACATCTATTCACTACTCTTACCAATGTAAAACATCTGCTAAGCTATGCCTCTTGAACTTTGTAATACAAGCTCTTTTTTATATCATCATTCCAAAAGTGCTGTGCCCTTGTATATATGTAAATAAAATAGCCTTTTTGCATCATTAACTCCCTATGGTGTGCAGTGGATATTTCTCTATAGTTGATTAGACCCTGACCAGGTCTTTTCCATTCTTGCACCCACCTTTAGCCATTTGACCCGATGTTGGTGTGCGTGACCTTTTCTACTACTTGACTACTCGAACTCTCTGACATGTTCACTTGTTTTCCTTAAAAAAATTTTTTACAGCATCTTTTCTTAGAATTTCACAGTATTCCCTTATTTATCATGGAAACACATGAATAACCAGACAACTGGGCGTCACCACATAGGGCATTTGTTTATGCAGCCTGACACAGTCAGCACTGATTGGACAGTATCAGACTGAGTAGGAAAACATCCAGTTAACAAGAGCAATGCCAACGCCCGATTGCCAACATATTTATTCATTTCCTAGGGGAAAAACAGAGAATCAGCACAACACAATATGGTAGTTATTAGCAATGATCTCTGCAATTATTAAAGAATCCTGCTGCTGTTTATAATATTACAAGCAAGTATCTCTTAGGGTATACTTAACAAGCACTGACACTGATAAGCCTTCAATAATAAGATAAAGTCTAATAACTGTGCCACCAGTGTTAAAGGGGTTTTGCCACGATGTAATGTTGACGTGGGATCCTCCAAAATGGGTATTTAATCACTTTTCTAAATATATGTGATTACAAAAAGTGAAGGCTCTGAGAGCTACAGCTTTCTTTACAAGCCCTTAGTTACTTAAAAGTTTGCATTAGACACGACCAGGAGAGCTGACAGGAGTTGTTCGCTTGCATGTTTGCACTTCTTATCTGATGACAGGGAACATGAAGGAGCTGGCAAGGGACTGTGGAGAAAGTGCAGTGTATGAGTCTTTCTGCTGTATAGAGAATCCACTGTTGTAATGTTATTATTTGAGTAAACTTTAGAGACGCTACCTTGCTTCCTCGCTCTCTGATTACCCCCTCCCTCTCACCCCTGCAGTGTTCATGACTCATCATGCTTTGTTTATATTCTCTGCTGAGCAGATAACAGCTAAGGAACTCACTGCGTGGCAAAACCCCTTTAATGACAGGCATAGAGCCACACCGAAATGAACACACTGGGCCTTATGTATGAAAACTGTCTAGCAGGAAGACCGTCTTTGTTGCCCATAGCAACCAATCAGAGCTCTGCTTTCATTTTTCCAGAACAGTATAAGAAATGAAAGGGGGCCCCGATTCTAGATGCTCCAACACCCCACTAAGTGGTGATGTCTACACATTGACACTACTCATTAAACTCCTGGTGGCGGGCGGATTTGTACATTCCCAGACACCCCCATTTTATATTTATATATAAATATTTTTTTCTCTCTCTGTCTCTCACTACTCCGCCCCCCTCCTAAATGGGTGTCTTAGCCAATTTCTTTGATTAGGTTATATGTTATGGAATATAATCAACTTATTATAATTAATTATAATAATTCTCAGTGTTACTTATGCACAAATTTGGTTACGCTATTGAATTGATATTTTATCCCGATTACGCTCGGACTCTTGGAAGATGTCAAACGTCTGTTATAACCATTCCAATCCTTAGCCCTCCGCTCACTTCCCTCTTCCCCTCTATCCCCCCCCCCCTCTCCCTTTCCCTCCCCAGTTTTACTATTCCCCCATGTTGTGGGTGCTGTTTGTACTTCTTTTTGAAAATGTTAATAAAAATAATAATAAAAAAAAAAAGAAATGTAAGGGGAGTTCTGATTGGTTGCTATGGACAACAAAGACAGTCTCACTGCTAGTCAGTTATACATAAGGCCCACTATCTCCTGCTTTTGAGGTATATGTGTCCTGGCGTAGGACATAGACATGCCTATTATTGTTTGCTAAAGGTCAAATTAATTAATAATCCATATGTAATTCTTATTATTTGAATTGTTAGGAAGGATTGCAAGCTCAAAATTCTTGCTACTGACAGTCAGGGGTTAAACATGCCACAGTATCGAGCCACCCCCTTTAAAACAATTGACAAAACGGTGATGTTCAATCTCCATGAAATATAAGAGAGGAATGGCAATGAGAACTCTAGTGTGGCACACGTCCAGCTGCTGCTCTTCACTACACGTTTCTTCTTAGCTAATCAACTGTTGGCGTGAGTGTGAGTCATGTGCTTTACTGCAGTACTCAATCTTTCTTGTTCTCCGTCCACTGGGAGTCGGCGGTCAAACGGAATGATTGAGTGACAGCTTTAAGAGGACTTACCCTTGCAGTCCTATCCCTGGAGCCACTGACTATAATTCCTCCATGACAGTCCACGCAGTTCACATCCTGCTCGTGTGCAGTGAACTGGATGCTGGCAGTGCTGTGAAGATTGTGAACGGCGATCTTTCCATCCCTGCAGTAAGATCGAAGTCAGAGATTCATTAACTGAATCAAAAGGAGAGAAATGTCTTACATAGCTTGTGCTACCATAAAAAGACTGCTGGTATAGCTCGTGTTCTGCTTGCAAATGGCTCCAAAATCATCAAGAATAATAATTAACCCATGAACAAATGCAGGAATAAAAGAAGATAAAAGTCATAAGCTAGTAAAGTTTATATATATATATATATATAAAATATATATATAATATATAATATTATATATATATATATATATATATATATATATATATATAGCTGTATGAAAGTTGGTACAGGAAAAATGTTTTACGTACCTACATATTTAAAGGGGTTGTCTCACTACAAGGATTGCTGCCTTTTATGTTGAAGATCTTGCAAAAACATGTCACTTTGCAATATATGTCCATTAACAGTGTCCTACCGATTCTGAGATATCCCCTCTTGTATAGACTGCATCAGCTCCTCAGGTTGTTATAGCTACAGACCTGTTTGATCTATCCTGATAGGCTGTCAGCACTGGTCGCTATAGCCACAGACCTGGCTTCTACTGTAGCCTAGTGGAAGCCAGTAAACGCCCCTGAATTCAAAATGAAACCAAGAAAAAAGGACTGAGGTAAGATGAATCAATGTAGTGAGACAACCCCTTTAATACGGTTGAAAAAAAGACATATATCCATCAAGTTCACCCAGGGGTGGGGAAAATGTGTATGAAGAGAGGGGTTGAAGGAATTTTTAAGCTGATGCAAACTTTGGAACATATAAGGTAAGAATCAATCTGCCCTAAAGAAATATTTCATTTCCAATTCCAAAATTGCCATCAAATGGGATCTAGACTTTTTATACAGCTACATAAGTATTAATACTATTTAGTACTAAGTAGCTATCTAAGCCTTTCTTGAAGCCCTCATCTGTTCCTGCTGTGACCAGCTCCTCAGGCGGCTATTCCACAAGTTCATAGCAAGGAGGGCTTTTCTCTGGATATGGAACCTTTTTTTTCTCCAGCTGGAGGGGATTTTACATGAAATCATTTTTCCCCATACTTTTTGTAGGGACCATTTGTATACGTATATAAATTAATCATGTCTCCCCCAGAGCCATCTTTTCTCAAGACTAAATAGGTTTAATTCTTCAAACCTCTCTTCATAACTAAGATGCTCCATCCTCCTTATTAGTTTGGTTGCTCGTCTTTGCACTCTCTCTAGCTCCATTACATCCTTTCTATAAACTGGGGCCCAGAACTGAACTGCGGCCGCACCAATGCTTTATATAGCGGTAATAATAAATCCGTATCCTGTGAATCCATGCCTCTTGTAATACACGCCAATATCCTGCTGGCCTTTGGAGGCAGCTGATTGGCATTGTATGCTGTTCTGTAATCTATAATCTACAAGTACACGCAGATCTTACTCAATAAGTGCTTCTCCCAGTTTTTCACCCCTAAGGACATACGATGCCTACAGATTATTAGTACCCAGACACAGAACTTTACATTTATCCACACTGAATTTCAAATTTGCCAAGTGGATGCCCAAACACTCAGGGTGTCCAGGTCTGCTTGCAATTTATGAACATCGTCAATAGATTGACCTATACTACATAGCTTGGTATCATAATAAATATAATAATCTTTATTTATATAGCACCAACATATTCCGCAGCACTTTACAATTTAGAAGGTACAAGTACAGATAAAAAGACAGACGTTATTTGCAAAAATAGTGCTATTATTCACCTACCCTATGTCATTAATCAAACTGAATAAAAGAGGGCCCAGTACTGAGCCTTGGATTACACCACTTATAATCATGGAACATTCAGAGAAGGAATCATTTGCCACCACTCTCTAAGTATGATCCCATAGTCAGCATTCAGTCCAGTTACACACGGTTATTTCTAATCCCATAGATTTAAATTTACCCAACCGGCACTTATTGGGGACAGTGTCAAAAGCCTTTGCATAGCCTCGAAACGCTATATCCATAGCTGCCCCGCTATCCAGACATCTCATTACCTCTTCATAAAAACAAAATCAGATTGGTCTGACAACTTCTATCTCTAGTAAAACTAAGCTGGAAATCACTTATAATTTTATATTCAGCTCTATATTCCTTTATACTGTCCCCTAAGAGTCCCTCAAATGGTTTTCCCAATGGTTTTAATGGAGCTCCAGTCAAAAATGAGACCATGATAAATGACTTTGAAATTGAAGGCTTCCAAACTGTATGGCGTCGCAAACACAAAGAGGACAAAAGAAAGTGCATCGCGCCCATAGTGAAACATGATTGTGCATTGCAATGTGGGACTTCATGCATGCTGCTGGTGTCAGGGAGCTACATTTCACTGCTGTATATGGAAACAGAATAATAATAATCTTTATTTATAGAGCACCAACATATTCTGCAGCACTAAAGATGCTACCATCATTCCATCCCCTTGGTTGTCGTGCAATTTTTCAACATGACAATGATCCAAAACACACATCTACGGCCACTGTTGCATTTGTGAAGAAGAACAGGGTGAAAAAGATTCAGTGGCCAAGTATCCCTCATGATCTGAACCCAATGAAACACCTATAAGGATTTCTGAGCAGGCAGGTTGAGCATTACTCTCCATCCAGCAGGCAGAGGTCGTTCTTAAAGAATGGAAAAAGACAAACATTGCAATGTGCTGCCAACTTGTTCATTCCATGCCTGGGAGACTTGATGCCACCCTTAAAAATCCTGGAGTTCAAACACAATACTAGATGCAGCAGTTTTTGATGTGGGGTGTAATAATTTTTTCATCAATGAAATAAAAACTGAAGATTTTGTAATCAAAGTTGTATTATTAACCTTACTCTCATGTTAGGAGGTAAAAAATGTTCTATGAAACTCAAACCTTGTCAAAATATAGAAAGTTGTCTTTGTGTTCAGTGAGATCAAATAAAATCACACTTTACAAATGGGGTGTACTAATTTATGCTGAACTCAAAATTATATATATATAAATTTAATTTTATACACACACATATATATATATATATATGCTATGAAAAACTAGGCCGGTTCCTATCTCATTGTCCCTGGCTATGAAGCTTGACATAGACATTTGGTAACTGTTGGCCAAATCATACGATTTCAACATGGCTTCCAAAATGTCAGTCAAGAAATGGTTATGTTTTGTCAAAATCATTGACTGACAACAAGAGGTCATATTTACCAACCAGGAGCCTATTGGCCTTCACAGTTAGCACATGAGCACGGAGGTTAGTGGTTAGCTGTAGCAGTTGAATGGGCGTATAGGACGGTGTAGCAGCGGGTCAAATAAATATAGACCGGTGGTGACCACTGGAGTATCGATGCTTGATTTGATGGGAAAGTAATGGTTATCCCTTTTATAATAACTAAATTTTCAGACATCCCCTTTAAGGATATTCCATAAATGTTATATGTGAAAAAGACAACCCATCCAATGTTTACCTTTACATATGCAGTATGGATTAAATTAGTATACACAAAAATGAACACTCTAGGAACTAAGGGAGTATCAACTTCATTATTATGTCCATAGTTTTGGAGGACACATTCAGCAAGTGCATACATATGCCAAGCTAAGTTCTCTACTTTTGTACATTGAAAGCTAAATGAGTTGACCAGAAAACTTGTGATAGGAAGCATTTTCCTGGCATCTATCAAACCACTAGATGGAAAGTGATATTCATCACTCCTATGAACAAGTTTCTATGCTTCAGTGCTGGTGCACTTGGTATTTATCATAATGATCTCAGTCTTGTATGTAGCAGGTACGTCATAGTCCCCTTATCTATTAAAGGGGTTTTCTTGCTACAAAGATCATAACTCAAATGATGGGCATAGTAAAAATAAGCACTTTTGTAATTGTAGATACTAGAGCTTTTCTGTGCAACTATAGCTATTTCTGCTGTCGGGACAACTTTTCTGTGATTGGCTGGCTGACATTTCATTCAGCCTATTTAGACACGTCCCCATATGGGAAACGCCCCCTGTGCTGTGATTGGCTGCCTGCACTCTGTGTTTAATCCCCTCTGACCAATTTAAATTGAAAGTGAAACTAAGTGGCCTAAGCTTCTCTATGCTCCTATCTCAGCTCTATGTAAAGGATCTGGGCAATTACTCAGTCTCTAACAGTTAGATTCACTGTCCCCTCATATATCATAGCTTTATACAATCTGTTTCCATCACCCATATAACAGCCTTATACAGTCTGCTCTACCTCCTGCCTGAAAACAGAGGAGACGAGGGCAGTGTGTATTCCTCACATGTGTTTCATCAGTTCAGGCTGTGTGTATAACTGTTTATAGCAATGAGGGGGTTACAAGGAGCTTGTGGAGCCTGAAGCTGAAGGCTCTGCAGACATAAGCATGCAGGAGGCTGCAAAGCTATCCTCTCCAGACATCCTTCCCCTTCCACTGCACACACAGAATGATAGTGTCACAGCTCTTCAGTGAGGGGAGACAAGCCCCCTGGCAGGAGATACACGCCTACTGAGAGAAGAGACTCGCCCCTGGATTTGAAACTGAAACTGATATTATTAGCTCAAGTCTACGAAACCTTCAAACGATAAAACCCATATAAGCTAACAATTTCACCACTTGGTGGCCCAGTCTGTAAACTTGTGTAGCCCCCTGGTTAGTAACTAAGCTATTGCACAGCTGCAGATCAGTGGGGGTGGCCATGCCGAGCATCAGAACCAGACCATAGAGCAATGGAAGAAGGTGGCAAGCTCTTATAAATAATGCTTTCTTCGATGTCACGTGAACTACATTGGGAAGAGATGAAGCCTGGATGTAATATGGGAGGAAGGCAAAGCAAGGCATTGTGATTGAAACAGTGCTATGCCAGTCAATGCACATTCCTTAAAGGGGTTGTCTTGCTACAAAGAATAGCTTTCAAATTGTAGGGAACACAAAATAAAGACATTTTCCAAATATATTGCATTGTTCCTCTGTTTTCCCTAAAGAGATACAAGTGAATTTATTACCTCCATGGCTATTTCAGTTCCCTCAGTAACTGACCTGTAAACAAATCTCCTGGGGCTGTTTGTTCAATGAGATAACAGAGAGTGAGTCATCACACAGGTCAGCAGTGTCAGTCAGTGTCCTGTGCTGCCAGACAGTAAAAAGCTTGATTATCTCAAGTAAACAGCTCTGTAATTAGGGCTTTTGTTTTGGGGATCAGATAAGACGTCCTTCCAGTAGTTTGAGAAGCTAATCTAATCTAATTAGCATCTGAAAGCACGGAGTTTATGCTGTACAAGCATGGAGCTTATGCAAATTAGTATGAACCAGGAAGTGACAGAGAATTTCTTTCATGCATTCTTTGAAACCCTGTGGGGAGACAACTCCTTTAATAACAGAATGCCCTAATGGCAGCAGCCTCTTGCCACAGGATACCAGGCCCTGCTGCAGTGCAAAAATTGTTCAGGAATGGTTGGAAGAACAATGACAAAAAACTCAAAGAGTTGATTTGGTTCCCAAATTCCCTTAGATCCCAATTCGATAAAGCATCTGTGGGATGTGCTGTCAAAATAGGCCTTACCTCCTGACTTGCGAACGACTCGGTGCCAGATACCACAGGATGTTGTGGAGTCCATGCTTTTAGAGGTTAAAGCTGTTTCAGCAGCACAAAGACTTCTGGACCTACACAATATTATCCACATGATTTTATTCATGCGGCTAATTCAGGCATCCTCAAACTGCGGCCCTCCAGCTGTTGGGAAACTACAACGCCCATCATTCCCACTGTTATAGATTATATAAATGCATGATGGGAGTTGTAGTTTCCCAACATCTGGAGGGCTGCAGTTTGAGGATGCCTGGGCTAATCAATGCATATGCTATATGTTATTAATAAGGGTGCTTTCACACAGAGCGTATTTTGGTGCATTTTTGGTGTACAGCATTAAATGCTATGTTTTTCTGCACAAAAAATGAATCCAAAAACACTTTAAAAAAAGCACCAAAAATTCTCCGTGTGAAAACACCCCAAGTATTTAGATTTGCAGTTCATTAATTTCACTGGCGATCAGGGCTACCTACAGTAATGAAATCGACCGATTTTCACTTAGTTCACATGTCCCCTGTAGTACAAACAATTAAAAGATAACAAAAGCCTAGGTTATATGATTTGTGTTTCTACATCAAGCCCTTAAATCAAACTGATGAGTCACAGGGAAAAACGAGTGATAGCACAGGAAAAAGACGATTAAACGATACATTAGGGATCAAAGTAAATCTTAGTTATAGTCTTTTCAGCTATAAAATGCTGCTTAAAGCAAAAATAATTGACAAACTTCCCTTACAGGTCCATGTCCAGGCTTATTTAAGTAAGGATTCCATTAAAAATTCCACACCAAACTTTTTTTTTTTTTGTCCCATCACTTTGAGGAAGCTGAATGGATCAGCAGGCTGAGGTCTTAACATTTTCCTATGCAGTTGGCATTAAGCACAAAAGGGGATGTTGCAGTACTGCACTTCCTACCTGCCTAGGCAGGCTTATCCATTGAACTCACCTTCAAGCAATGCAACAGAGGTTGCCGTTGAATGAGTCAGACCATTTATCTCTTTTATGAGGAGGATTATCTTCTAACACTCTTTTGCTCATGCTGACATTTTAGTATGAATCTTCAAAAAGCCATGACCTCAGCCCAGGTTTAGGCTTCAGATACATTGTACCTTTGAAGAACTACATTGTCTTATTTCTACGTGTTAGGGCAAAAGTTGTAACCTTCCATGACGAATGGGTGCTACAGAGGAGATCAAAAAGTACTAAAAATGCCAAAACATTGGAATGACAAACAAGAGCACATAAGCAACTTCAGGGAATTTTAGGCCAAGACTTTACATAAGAGAACTGTTCCTTCCATGTTACTAGATTATCAATTTTACAGTTATTTCTACCAATAGCAGCAGTCACATTTTTTCATCTCCCGTCTTCAAAATTGGTAAATTCTCAACAGGAAATTTTACAAGACAATTCTTTTCATTTTGAATTTTTCTTAAAATGTATAGTTCCAGGACTCAAGGGATTCTATTTCAGTACATGAAATCTGTTCAATCCATGTCCATACACCCCATTACTGCATACTGACATCTAGTGCCCAGGAACCCATCCCTCTATTAGGCTATGTTCACACGGCTTAAAATGGGACGTATTTCAGTCCGTAATTCAGTCCGTAGTGCGCGAATTACGGTTGGAATACGTCACAGTCATTACGGTAATCCATAGTTCTCATAGGAACTATGGTTTTACGTTCCTCTCCCCGCTCAGCGAATCCGCCGCAGGGGGAAATAAGTGACATGTCATTTACTAGAGGCGTATACGCGCCGCTAGTAATGATAGTCTATGGGCCGGCGAGGTTCCGGCCCCCCGCTTCCGCCCCGCCCCCACGGCGCAAATAAGCTATGTGAACATGGACTTAGAGAGTATTTTCCTTTCAAAGACTCCAAAACACGGGGCAACATGTATGAATGGGGCTGCACCAGTTTTCTAGCATACTTTGAGCCAAAAACTGCTGTAGCCCTGTCTAACAGATGTGTAAATAGTTGGACGCCAAAACTTGGCAAAGTCTGAACTAGACACAACACTTTCGAATGTGCCAAAAGTTTGGCGTGAAACTGACAGAAAAAAACCATACCATGGCTAAGAAAGTTTGGCACATAACACTCTATGCGCCAATGTTGACGCATAACTCTCTTTCATACATCCTGCTGTATTTTACACTCCACTATATCAATTTAGAACTGGCATGCCAGCGCCAGGTTTCATACATGTCCCCCATAATGTTTCCCTTCAGCAGCTGAAGGGAGTCGTCTCAGAAAGGAAGGTACTTCTAGGTGGACAACCTCATTAATGTTTTATGCTCAATTTCTGAGCAATGGTCCGAGGGATGCGGACAGAGGACAAAGGCTACAAGATGTAATTTAACTAGAGCTGCAGCCAGAGAGAACATAAAGAAAGTCTGCCAGCTACTTTATTCTGCCCAAATGGAGGGCAGCATGAGGTATCTACACGTTACCCAGTCCCAATCCTGTGAGGGTGGTTAGAAACCACACAATGGACTCATCTCTCTCCGCTCTCTACTCTTCTTCCAGTACCTGGCACAACTGCTCCGGGTGTTTTACCCTGAAACACAGAGAACCACATGGTTGGGACCAGGTAACCTGCAGCTATTGCATGCCGCCTGTCATTCAGAATTCTAAAGAAGCTGACAAGATCCCATTAAGAAACAATAGTTGGAAACTGAACTTTAAGTAGTATTCAACTTCGGGTCATAATAATGTAAATTAGGGTATGTTTACACGGCTGATTTTCAAAGCTGAGAATTTCAACAATGATACAGTGTAGAATCCACATCTAGAATCTATGCCGGTAAGCCCGGATTTTGGGCACAGTTTTTTACTTGTCGACAGGGATTTAACTCCTAATATGGAGGCAGTGTGGGTATACGGTGTAAGGATTCAGCGTTGAGATTTAAAGGGTTTTTGTCAGGAACTTCGCATCGTCTGCACAATGAGGCAGATTTACCAAGACCGAGTAACTTTTAGACAGTGTAAAGTTAACCTAGACAGTCTTGCTGTGATGATAAATCTGGCACATGTTTATGTTCTAACTTTACACTTTTTCTAAGTTGGCTTAGAAAATGTTGGCGCATTCTTTGCCGCACGGCATGCACGCTAAGCCACGCCGCTTGCCCCAACCTTTAACCAATGTTGCGCCCTCTTTGTCAGGTGAGGCACAGAAGTGTCTAGAAGCTATCTGATACACAAAATAAATGTGGTGTAAAGCCTGTACGCCATTATTTTTAGTGCAAATTGTGCCAAAATTCTGCCTCAAATGCCATGATAAATGTGTCCCAATATATTGTCAGGAAGGGAAGATCTCTCCTTAAGGAGAGCACCGAACGAACGGCTTGTAGAGTTTTTGTTTTGCCTTTTCACCCTCTACTTAGCATCTGCATATCACAAGGCATTATGGGAAAGGGGCTGAGAAGCCCACAGCGCCCTCTGTTGGTTGTAAAAACTCTACAAGCCGTTCGTTCGGTGCTCTCCTTAAGGAGAGATCTTCCCTTCCTGAGCTACCCGATGCCTCCCACACAGCCAGCCAGTATCTTCTCTGCTCTGCACTGAAGAGGGACAAAAATCCCGAAACAGCGTTGTCTGTAGATGAGAGATACTGGCTTGGCTAAAAAATCCTTTTTGCTTTCTCAAGACTCGGTAGGTCAACAGCAAATGGAGGATTTTTTACAACCAACAGAGGGCGCTGTGGGCTTCTCAGCCCCTTTCCCATAATGCCTTCCAATATATTGTGGCATTTAATCAGATTTGGACATCGAATCCAACATGGATTCAGTGCTGAATCTGTGTCAGAATCAGAGTCCAAAACAGCCGAGTGAACAGAACCCAAAAAAGCTCAATGGTTTATAAAAGCAAGTCTATAAACATAAAACAGTCATCCAGCCGTGTTGGCGTGCAAGAGTTGTAGTTCTAAAAGAAGGTATCAGGTTCTTAGAGAATGTAAAAGGGCTAAACTAGGAAGGAATCGCATTACAGAATGGGGTAGGCCTGCCTAAAAAAAAAAAAAAATGTGTGCCGGCTGACTTAAAACTGTACAGTAGATGTTGGGAATGATTATGAGTGCTTGGGGAAGTACATTTCAAAGAATTGGTGCAGCATGAGAAGAGTCTAGGAGACAGGAGTGGGAGATTTTGATATAGACTGGATGGAGGATGTTAGTCTTAAATTGCTGGCTGACTGTGGAACATTAGTAGCGTGGTAGTCAGAGATCAGGGGGGTGATACAGGGAGGTGTAGCACAAGAGAGTTATGTGGGTGAAAGTTCGAAGTCTAAATTGTATTTCAACATGCACAAAGTCTGGGAGATTGTAGACCGTAAGCCCTCGCAGGCAGGGACCTCTCTCCTTCTGTACCAGTTGTTAGTTATTAATTTGTCACCTTTGTACTTGTTTGACCTATGTTATGTATGCAACCCGATGGTTCTAGGGCGCTGTACAAAGTGCGCTCTAAAATAAATAATAATAATATCGACTGGATGGAGGATGTTAGTCAGAGATCAGGGGGTGGTACAGGGAGGTGCAGCACAAGAGATAGTTAGGGCTTTTCCCCACTGCACTGGTTTGCAGCCGGTCTTTCAGACGGTTTGCGGTTTTGCAAACCGTCTGAAAAACCGACCGCAAACTTTTACATGGGGCCTCTATGGAAAACCCGAGCAGCAGTCCCCACTGCACAGGTTTTCCGCCTGGCGGTTTCGACCCGAAAAACATTGTTGATGTTCATTCTTCCGTCCAGTTTATGAACATCTCAATGTGAAGGGGAAGAGCTTTTTTCCACTAATCGCGGAGAAAAGCCATCCGTGTGCATGATACACAAACCGGACAAATACCGGTCAGATAAACCGACCGGTTTTGTCCTGTGCCGTGGAGATGAGCCCTTATGTGGGTGAAAGTTTGAAGTCTAAATTGTATTCCAACATGCACAAAGTCTGTTACATTCAGAATAGACTGGACAGAAGAGAGGAAAAGTTGAAATCATAATGAATTGGTCATTAAAATGACAATAGATGTGAACAACAATAAGATTATTGGCTGTTTCCACATAAAGAAATAATACATTTTAGAGATGTTTTTGCAATGAAGGAGGCATAAGCATTCAAGTGATTAAATATAGGAAGAAAAAAGACAGATTGGAGTTCAGCATAATCCCAATACGGCAGGCATGCAGCACAGGATATAGGACTGCAGATGACATTCACCATTGCGGACGATGAGAAAGCATGCTGTGGAGACAGTAAGATGGGTGTACTAACCATGTAAATGGCACAAGTAAAATTAAATATCGATTACTTTTGCTTATTAACATGCAGGTCACATAATACAGAGCAGAAAGTCATTAGCTGTTATATTCTTAATTAAATGTATCAATTTTTTCAACTATTTTCTGATGTTTAAAAAGATTGCTTAAATGTATCTAACGTAAAACAAGAAGCAACTTTGTAAATAGTCCTATAGTTTTGTCTATAGCTGCTATGAAGACACAGATGGCTCCATTGCATACAACAACCAATATGATAGTGTAGTTTTAGGTGTCCATACACATTAGAGACAAGGTGGTTTAGGGCTGAACAACCACTTAAATTATTATTTCACTGGACTTGGCCACACAAGTATTATTCCACACTAGCTATTAGATTTGTTCAAACACATACCAGGGTGTCCAATTTTTTTTTCCATTGAAAGATAATTTGTGGACAGTGAATGGAGGAGAATTTCCAACATTATGACTTATCTTAAACAACGATGGCCTGTCATCAGTCGCCTACAACTATTGCTCGTCACCAATCATTTCAGGCTGTTTTTATCAACTTTGATACAATGTGTATGGGCTCCCAACCTACCCAATGCATGTACGATTAGCACAGAGAACATATTGTGTTACATATCAACCTACCCTCCTCCACTGATTATGTGAGAATCGGTGATAACAAAGCGACAGACATCTTCCTGATGACCCAAAAACACTGCAAAGGGTCTTTTGTGAAGTCCGCCACCATCAGCACGTAGCTGGTGTGCTCTGATTTCTTCAGCCTGAGTAAAATATAGCATGTCCCCATCCACTTGTAACCAGGGCATCAAACTGAAAGAAATAAGACCAATCTTATTATACAATGTAAGTTATGAGAAGACAAGGAAAAATAAAATGCAATAGGAAAAGCATTGCTGCTAAAGACAGGCAAACATTAGTTCACAAAGCATGGAGGTTTTGGATTCCCCTGATTGTAATATTAGTAACATAATAGAAAAGGGTGGTTTTGCTTTGGAAACCAATAGAAGTATGTTAAAGACTGAGAATCTCTTGACTGCATTTTTATTTTCACTTCTTGTAAAAATTAGGGGGCAAATTTAAAAAAAAGTAGAGAAGAGGGTCCCTATATCATTCTGTCACTCAATGTGCAGGAAAAATAGGAAATATCTGCAATGTATAACTAGCCCTTTTATTTTGGAAATCGTGGGCCTCCTGGTAATCAGACCTACTATGATCAGTTTAAGGGGTGTTCCAGTTTCATTGATTAGCTTTTAACATGTAGGCAAAGGGAAATAAGGACTATTACCAAACACATTGCTGTTCTGATTTTGCTGCTCTTTAGAGTTAGGAACAGATCTTATCTTCTGCTTTTGTACACAAGTTTCCCTAGTTACCGGCCACTTCTATCTGCTCTTTCAGGCTACAGCAATGGCCGTGAAGGTGACGTCACTCCCTGGAAGTCAGGAGTTTATTTATGTTACTTACTAAAAAGCTTTCACCCTTAGGGCTTGTTCACACGACGTTTTGGATGCGTTTTACGGATCCGTTTTTAACCTGCGAAAACTGGATGCAAACTGCATCCAAAAAGCGGATCCAGAAAACGCAACAGCTGATCCTGTTTTGGATGCTAATTGGATGCGTTTTGCATGCGTTTTACGGATCCGTTTTTGGATCCGTTTTTTCAATGCTTTATTTAAATCAACCTATCAAACTGCAATTTAAATATAATATAACCTATCAATGACCAAGAAAAAAACCTTTTTTTACCTAGTGTCAGTCAGCTGTACATACACCTATGATTTTAGAACCCGCCCTCCCCCCAATTTTTTTTTTTAAATCAACCAATAGTTTTCAAACCCACCCCATGTAAATTAATTAATAACAATCATGTATAAACTAAATAATTTCTAAACTAAATATTTATAAATTAAATATATATTTAGTATACACATATATTTTATATATATATATATGTATATAATATATTTTATGTACATATATAAATGTACATTTATATACTATTATATACATTTATAATATTATATACATTTAAACTTTTGCATAGAATTTATATATATAAAAAAAAATATATATATATATATATATATATATATATAATATATATATATATATAATAAATATATATATATATATATATATATATATATATTTACATACATTTATAAACTAAAATATAAGCCAAACATAATATTATAATGGTATATTTAATTTAAATCCAATGCGGTTTACGGATGCGTTTTTGGCATCGAAAACGGATCTAAAACGCACCCAAATGTATGCTGCGCTTTTGGATCCGCTTTCGGGATGCCAAAAGCGCACTCCATTATTTCCTATGGGGATTTCTCTTGCGTAAAACGCAAGAAGAATTGACATGTCAATTCTTAAAACGGATCCGAAAAACGCATCGCGAAAAGCGCATCGGCGATCACTTGTGTGAACAGCGATGCGCTTTGGCCATTGAAAGCAATGTTAATCACACTGACAATTGTCAGATCCGTTTTACGGATCCGTAAAACGGATCTGTAAAACGGATCACAAAAACGTCGTGTGAACAAGCCCTTAGGCTATGTTCACACGGCTTATTTCAGGGCGTATTTACAGACGTAGTTACGTCCGCAAATACGTCCCGAAATACGTTTCAAATCTGCATTACAAAGTGTGGCACATATTTTGCGTCGTAAATACATTCCCCATTCTTTATTCTGGGGATTTACGTCGCGAAATACGCCTCAATAAGTGACAGGGGACTAAATTTTACGATCGTATTTACATGGTGAAAATACGTCGCGGAAATATGCCTCCTCCGAGGCGTATTTTACAATGCTAATCTAATTGTTCATTATTTGAAACGTATTTCGGGACGTATTTGTGTACGTAATTACGTCCGCAAATACGCCCCGAAATAAGCCGTGTGAACATAGCCTTAGGGTATGTTCACACATTGGATACGCTTTTTAGATGTGTGTTTGGATCCGTGTTGCAGACCCTAAACGGACCCGATGCATGTTTTACATTGTAAGCAATGTAAATAACACTGCACATTGTTAGATGCGTTTTTACGTATATCTAACAATGTGCAGTGTTATTTACATTGCTTACAATGTAAAACACGCATCGGCATTCAGACGATACGTGTTTAACATGCGTCTTTCTGATGCGTCTTTTGGATCTGTTCAAAGAATTGACATGTAAATTCTGGATCCGTTTGACACAGCAGGCACCCTATTTAAAACTATAGGGTGCGTTTCTGCTGCAGCAAAAATGCATTCAAACACGCACCTGCGTGCTGGATGCGTTTTGCGCAGTGCTTTTGAATGCGTTTTTCGGATCAAAAACGTATCCAAAAATGCCATGTGAAGATCCCCTCAGAGCCATGTAGGCTTGTGCACTACAGTTTACAAACCTACTGCACTCATGTCACTAACAGGCTCAGCTAGAAATAGCAGAGGTGATATGCCTGTTACAGGCTTAACAGGAAGTGTGAGTCTGAACCTGCCTGTGGTTTTGTGAAACAGCATGGTGAGACAACCCTTTTAAGCAATGGTATACACTAGCGATAGGTTATCATTTACTATGGCCACCTTAAATGTCTTAAAATTGTAGAATGCATGATCTTAAAAGCAGCATAAACGGTAAAATAACATAAGGAGTAATGGTCACCTTACCAGTCCCCTGCTGCTCCCATACTCATGCTTCTCTGAAGGTCCCCCACCGATTTCCGTTTACTAGGTCAGAGTGGTGATGTGGCATGTCAACATGTGACTACTTTGGCCATCATTGGCTGTAGTGATAACATAGCAACATCACTGAACGCAGTGACTGGCTGCAATAGTCACAAGCCATGTCTACGCATTGCTAAAGCTGGCAGAGACCAGTGTTGAACCTGGGAGCTGCAAGTGATTTGCGAGTTCACAATTACTACTTCTGTTGCGGTTTGATAGAGTTCAAAGATTGACAGATGTCTTTCAGGAAACAGTGAGTGATGCAGGATTTATCAGACATCAATAAATCCTAGATAGGAAAAGTTGCATCTGATATTGTGGAACACCTGCCTGCAGAAGAAACACCTAGGGAACACTAAAGCTTTTTCTATTTTATGGCTTTAGTACTGCAAATATATAAATATATATGTCATATATAAAGTATATTTAGAATTGTCACTTTAGCCATTACATGGATATTATAAGGGTTTATGGGATCAAACCTGAGGACAGGATGCTTTTAAAGGAGTTTCCTCATTTTGGCAGTTTTCACAGAGCCTGCGCTTTAACGCCTCTTAAAGGGGTTCTCCGGGAAATCAAGAAAAATAAATAAATAAACATAAATGTCATAATGAAAAAATGCCTAAATGATTAGAAAAGTCTGCTCGTTTTGTCTAGGGGATAATCATTATAGCAGAAGAAAATGGCCGCTGGAATCCTTCCTGTGCAAGAAAACATGTCCTACAATGCAGAGTACAGCAGTAGGACAAACTCTGAGTTACTTCCTGGTTAGGCTGATTGGCATAACTGAGCATGTGTGCTGTGCTCAGTCAGCCTGAGAGACTTGTGATGTGAGGGCCGACTCTGCAGTGTAGAAAGGAGACTGTTACACATAAAAATGTGCATATATCTGTGTGTATACATTGATATATGCACACTGATATATATCTCAATTCTTATATATTGATATATATAAGAATTTGGTGTGGCTATAGTATATAGAATCTATAGCTCAGCTGGCTTTGTGGGAAATCTAGTCTTAAAAACAACAAAAAAAAGATTTGTGACCAGGAACGGCATGACTAGGCTCCAATCCACAATGAACAATACAAAAATATGGAGAATGGATTTAAGGTTATTTTGTGTATTTATTTATTAAACATTAAGTATTAATTATTTCCAAAGGCGCTATAACGGCTTAAAGCACATATAAAAACCGTAAGACCATGCAAAACAAGTATCAGAAGTATGGTATCCTTGTGCCAAATATGTGCAGTGATGCAGGACTATACAGGGAGCAGCTGATCCTATAACACCCCTCAGCAACAGGGCCTGCAAAATCCTATAGCCTAACCTCGGAGAACCTGTCCCAAAAAGGACGACCCCGATTGGAACCTTTCCCTACAAAATCGGAGCCCTGTTACCACCTAGAAAGATTAATAGACTGGTCCTAGGGTGTAACAGGGTTCAGATTTTGTAGGGAAAGGTTCCAGTCGTGGTCATCGTTTTTGGGACGTGTTCTCTGAGGTTAGGCTATAGGATTTTGCAGGCCTTGATGCTGAGGGGTGTTATAGGATCATCTGCCCCCTGTATAGTCCTGCATCACTGCACATATTTGGCACAAGGATACCATATTTCTGATACTTGCGTTGTGCGTGGTCTTACGGCTTTGTATGTGCTTTAAGGCATAATAGCCCCTTTGGACTCAAGGTAGCTCCACTTATTTTATTGTGTATTTATTTATTAAACGTTAAGTATTAACTATTTCCATTCTCCAAATTTTTGTAGTCTTCAAACAGCACACCTAGCAAATATGTAGCTCTGCCCACTTATCCAGAGAGGAGAAAAATCCAACATTGCAATAATATGTGATATAACAGCGTTTGTAAGTAGCTCACAGTTACTGCTTATCTTTAGTATTCCTCCATTATATGTTCTTATTTTTTGGGATTTCTCACACAACCCCTTTAAGGCTCCCACTTTCTGTGCAAACTGTGAGCAGTTCTACAGCACTGACTGACACGTCAGCTCTGCTAGCCTCTATTCCTAGCTGTGCTTGTTCGAGGGACATTGGTAATGGAGGGATAATAAAAAGAAAAAATGACACTACCCAAGCAGGACTTCTGGCTATAAATGTTAGCTAGTAAAGCTGTATTTGTCATGAGAGGTAGCTGTCAAGGTAAGCAGAGTAATTCTTCTACAGTCAAACTTATCTATATATTTACATAGGACTGCAGAGTGACAAAGCACAGCACAAGGTTCTTAAATTCTCTGTTTAGTAGTGAAAGGGGTTGTCTCACTATAAGGATTGCTTTTCAAGTTAAAGATATAGCACAAACCGTAATCTGCGGCGCGCATCTCGCCACGTATTAAGCGCAATACACGGCGAAATGCGCACCCAAATAAGCCGTGTGAACATACCCTTATGCCGGCCTAAAAACAGAGGTTCCCAGCACAAGCGGGTGGGTGGGAGGAAGGAAAAAAGAGCTGCTGTGCTAGCCGAGAGATGTAGTGGGCTGAGGAAGGCTTGTGATGTTGCAGCGTTATTAGGTGGTGTGAGGCAGTGCGTGCATGCCCTATAAGTCTCTGTTTGCAACTAGGAGTCTGATGTAAATTGGCGATCTGCCTGTAATTTATAGGACATGAAGCTCCTGCTTTTCTAGAAGAGGTTCTGCAGCTGCTCTAACTAGATGGATAAGGAATCGTGCAATCCCTACGATAATTTGTTGCCTCAGAGCTCTCTGGCCTGTATTTTCTTGCTGCTTTATTAATTAACATTTAAAGCAGTGAGTCTAATATCCAGTGTGTATCACCCAGTGAGAACAACATACCACAACCTTTTAACAGGTTAAATTTTGGATGAATGTTGAATTTTAATCCCAAGGGTTGTGAAACCACAAAACCAGCTTCTACTGCACAGGACAATGATTTAGGTAAGAGAGCGCAGGTGAAAAAATACCACAAACCACAGAGATGTTTCTAATCCTCCTCCTCCTCTGGATTTGGTTTATGGCATCCTTGGCCCTCTAGCATATTCAAACTATGTACCTCAGCATGGCACAGATTTCAGATGAGGAAGGAGTAGAATGAAAATGCAGGACAGAGCATCTTAAAAGGGGAGCTCCGCTTTCAATTCTATGTACATATTTCATATCCATGGACTAACAGTAAATAACACATGCATCATTAATTAGTCATACCGGGCCACATGTATGAAAACTGTATGGGTCTAAAACTCCCCTTGTTGCCCATAGCAGCCAATCAGAGCGGCCCTCTCATTTCATATGGTGCTCTGGAAAAATGAAAGGGGCGCTCTGATTGGTTGCTATGGGCAACAAAGTGAATTTTAGACCTAGACAGTTTTCATACATGTGGCCCACCGTATCCATTTGTGGGAAGTTGGTCCATGAGCAACATGGCCACCAATTCAGCTTAGCAGGGTTTATCATGCTTTCCTATAAAGCTAATTGGTAAATCTGCCTAGCCTCTGATATAGAAAGGGGAACATCTCTCCTTGAGGAGAGCACCGAATGAACGGCATGTAGAGATTTGTTTTGCCTTTCCGCACTCTACTAAGCATCTGCATATCACAAGGCATTATGGGAAAGGGGCTGAGAAGCCCAAAGCGCCCTCTGTTGGATGTATAACAAATCCTCAATTTGCTTTTGACCCACTAAAATCTTGAGAAAGCAAAAGGATTTTAGCCAAGCCAGTATCTCTCATCTGCAGACAACGCTGTTTCGGGATTTTTGTCCCTCATCAGTGCAGAGCAGAGCGATACTGGCTGGCTGTGTGGGAGGCATTAAGTGGCTCAGAAAAGGGAACATCTCTCCTTGAGGAGAGTACCGAATGAACGGCGTGTAGAGATTTGTTTTGCCTTTTCGCACTCTAGACGCCGTTCATTCGGTGCTCTCCTCAAGGAGAGATGTTCCCCTTTCTGAGCCACTCAATGCCTCCCACACAGCCAGCCAGTATCGCTCTGCTCTGCACTGATGAGGGACAAACATCCCGAAACAGCGTTGTCTGCAGATGAGAGATACTAGCTTGGCTAAAATCCTTTTTGCTTTCTCAAGACCTGGTGGGTCAAAAGCAAATTGAGGTTTTGTTACATCCAACAGAGGGCGCTTTGGGCTTCTCAGTCCCTTTCCCATAATGCCTTGTGATAGCCTGTGACATGGAAGATGAAGTCTGGAAAAAATAATTGTATTTGGTTCCTTAAGAGCAAAATTCAAGTGGTTTTGCCACAAAGGCATTTCATGCCTGGTTTGTCCAGCTTCAGGGATCAGTGTGCTCAAAAGAGGGCATGTGTGATTTGTTTGAACTGCATATCATGTGATCCAGCAGGCTGATATCACCATGCCCTCCACCCAGTGTGCTCATTGTAGTCAAACGAAGGTCTGTTTATGTACAGAGCAGCGAGGAGCTACAATGTAGCTGAGTGGTTAGCACTTCTGCCTTTCAGCATTTAGTTCCCTGCAGGAACTAAACATGTGGATTTTTGTGTCTCAATGCACATACATGATTGAGGTTTCTTTTTTCTTTTTATTTATTTACTAAGGAATACAGAGAATAGGAGTAGAATGACAGAACCTGGGGTTGAACATTCGCTCAGCAGTGAGTGTGTGTGATTACTAGGCAGGTAAGAGACTTACAGTAGCTGCCTGAGAGGAAAGGTGATGTCTGAGTATGTGTGGCAAGACTGAGGAGCTGTCATCACCGGTAGTATACCCTAGAGACGAGCTGTACACTATGGATCAGTAATGTAGCAGCTAAAACAAAAATGCTACAGAATTTTTAATAATGATGAATGCAATCTTCCCACGTCAATTTTACTTTGTGGCAAAACCCCTTTAAGCTGCTAAGCAGTTCACATTTAAGATTTCCTTCATCTAGCTGCTGGTACTGTTGAATTTTAAACTACAGCACACCTGCTTTTGACAGGCACCCCATTCCCCATTTCCTTCTCTCAGTGTAAGAGCAGCAGAGAGGGGAAAGAGGTTGTATACAGCGGAGTGCGGAGATGGGAGGAGAGCATCCAAGGAGGGCAACTCAAAAAGGTGTTTAGTTAATTCTCCCCTACAAACAAGGTAGTATATAGGGGAGAATTATTTAGGCTTTGCACAAGGGTAGAGAAAAAGAAAAGAATCCCTAGCAAACTACACACTTCTAAACACGTAGCCCTCACATCCAGCATGTATTACTCAGGAGACACATGAAAAAAAAGTCTGAAACTGAAGGCAGCATGAAAACTGAATATAAGATGTAGCATTCATTTTAGAATAAATGTAAATTTCAGTGGAGCAATTATGTGGTGCCTCTCCCTAATGAGGGAGGTCTCCTCTTTTGAGTTTCCTCTAGAGCCTCTAACCTAGCCAACCAGTATTGTAATCTACACTGAGGAGGAGCAAACACCTGAAACAGCTGTCTTTTGGCTTTAATCCCATTAACATGGCTAGTCGTATGTGACTTAAAAGGGTTTTCTTACTACAAAAATTAGCTTTCAACCTGTAGGGACAGGTGATTGAAAACTTTTCAAAATTCATTAGTCTATTGATTTTACTTTGTCAGGAGATGATAGATATTATCTGCTCTGAGTGCACACAGATTACCTGACCATAACTCTGCTATCTGATTAGAGCAGAAAGCAAGGAGTGATGTCACAATGGACTGAGCTCACTCTTGGAGCAGACCAATTATCTCTAACAAGATTAGCTTCTGTTTACAGATGAGCGATTGTTTTCTACTCCGAACAGCACTTGTTGCTTTATTTACTGCAGATAACATCTGCACTCCTCTTTGCAACGGCTCAGGTAGTTACAGAGAAGCTAAAGACGCTAATTACTGCTACAGAACCACCCACACCCTGACAATACAGAGTGAAAGTAAAGTTGGCTGTGAAACTGCTGGAAAAACCTATTAAAGGGGTGTTCTGGGATCTAACAATGCTCGTTAGTCCGTCGAGGCATAAGTAAAAATAGAAGATAAAACTCATACCTACCACCCATATGGTCTACTTCAGTCCCAGCTGCTGGTGCATTCAACCCAAAAGTAGCCAGTGAACGTTCATCATTTAAGTGACAGCTGTGGCCAATCACAGGCCATGTCATCACATGCAGGTGACCTCTGGCTTTTTTTGGCTGCAGTTGTCACGTGAATGAAGATTGTTCACAGCTACAGCGGAGATCACCGGGACAGCCGCCGGGAGGGAAGTACGAGTTCTATCTTTTTTATTTTTACTCATGCCCTGATGAACCAACGAACATTGTAAGATCCCGGAACACTCCTTTAAGAAAAGCTACATCCAATAAGAGGTGTTGCATAGTTCTAGCAAATTGAAGACAAAAATTTAATGCAACTTTTTTTTTTTCTTTTACTCAAAGTAACCACTAACATTTATCCATTGGACAGCTGCCACGAGAAAAGATGTCATCTTCATTGGTTAACCCCCTTTAACAGCGAGACAGCTGTTTTTTTTGTTTTTTTTTTAATTCAATGATAAGTGGATAATACTTAAATAACTGTGTCGTAAAAGTAATATTTAAAGGGAATGTGTCATCAAAAAATGAGTCATTGTTTAAGTCCCATTTTTATGTTAAACACATTTTTTAGGAAGTTTTTATTTTTTTTTATTTTTCATATCAGTTTCAATATCTTTTAATAATTCTCAAGTCTTGCAGTTTTCACTTTGGCCACTAGGCCTTGTCTACACTGCTTTAAGAGCAGTCAGAGATGATTTACAGTAGCTTCATGCACATACCCCGTTTCCCCGAAAATAAGACACCCCCGAAAATAAGACGTAGTGCATTTTTTTTTTATGCAATTCAGAGTTTGGCTGCTTATGCTGATGTTTGTGATGAAATCACTACAGTGTATTAATACATGTTGATTATTTGTTCAACAATAAATGTGAGTTCTTGTTCTTAAAAAATAAGACATCCCCTGAAAATAAGTCTTAGCTCGTCTTTAGGAGTAAAAATTAATATAAGACACGGTCTTATTTTCGGAGAAACAGGGTAGGAGACTTAAGACTGACTCAGTCCCATTCACTTCTATAGGAGAGTTTTCTAGTCATGCTCTGTGACCTGGGAAGAAGTCAGTGTGCAGAGAGGTGAAAGGGTGAACTGCGACTATCTCCTATTGTGACTGGTGGATTCTAGTGTCTCCTTTCCGTTTGACCCTCTTTGTGCTGATAATGAGCATACTACTGAGAATCTTTCTGTACAAAACAAGAAGTGTCAGACTATTATAAGGCTTAGTGGCTAAAGTGAAAACTGCAGGGTTTAAGAATTATTAAAAAATATTGAAAGTGATATGGAAAATTAAAAAAAATATATAACAAAATATTCTTAAAAAAATGTGTTGAACATAAAAATGTGAGTTAAACAATAAGTCATTTTTGATGACACATTCCCTTTAAGTAAATAACAGTGAAAAATTCCAGAAAATCATCATGTTTTATATTCATTCGGGACTTATAAATAAATGACAGGATTTTGGGCCACTACAAAAGGATCAAGGTTCTAACTAATGAATCATAAGAATTGTTACACAAAGTAAGGAAGTAATTAAACGTAAAATGTAAGAGAATCAAACAACGAAGTAAATATTCTCTACATCCAGCTTACATTGCATCTACTCAATAATCAGCATGATTAATAAAAAGTCCTTAGTTCAAGGCAGGAAATAAGAGATTGTAATGTTCCCCATGTGGGGGGACTCAGGCACTGCTCACCCTTCAGGCATCCCTACAATTAACGGCAGGCGTCTAGATTGTCAATGACAGGAGAGTCATTTCCCGGCGAACTCTGTCATCACAAACAGATGATTATGGAGCGGCAATGGAAGGAGCAGGAGATGTTTTATGAGACAGAAGTTCCTGCTCGCACATATTTATCTCTCTACGCTGCTTGTAGAGCAGCAGGTACAAAGCGTCCGGCTCCACAAGCCTTTGTATTATTACCCTTTTCTTAATTGCATCATCTATCAAGAAGGTTGACATAAGAAACTATAGATTGTGTTATGTGCCGCCTTCTACTTAACTGCAAAATGTCTTCTTTATTTCCCATTTTGCATCCTCCATTCTGGTGAAGACACCCACCTCCTCAGCACCTGAACATGTTTCAAAGGGGATAACTACAAGAGCCTCTGATGTCAACAGCGTTCTCAGATCATAGAAATGGATTGTGCCTATATATCACAGCTGTGTGTAAATATGGCTCCCTGTGGAGATAAACTGAACTTAAAAACTGATTTATTTAGGACATTAATCCACAGAAAAATCAGATTCAAAATACACTGCCATCAATAAGAAGATCCGCGTTATACTGGCTGATGGACACAGCAGATTATTAAGATAAAAGCAAACTACTAATGCGTTTGGCATCTTGGCAGCCTCTTAGCATACCCTATTAAGGGCATTTTAAAGAGGTTGTCTCACTATAGACATTGATGGCATATCCTTAGGATATACCATCATCTCTGATAGGTGCGGGTCACACCCTCAACAGTTGAAACCAGAAGTTTACATACACTATATAGCAGACACATTTGCATGTTTTTCTCACTATCTGACATGAAATCAGAATAAACCTTTCCCGTTTTAGGTCAATTAGGAACCAAAATTATTTATATTTGCCTAATGCCAGAATAATGAGAGAGGGAGAATTTTTAAGGCATTTTTATTACTTTCTGCAAAGTCACCAGTTTCCATACATTTCATTAGTATTTAGCGGCATTGCCTTAAAACTGTATGACTTGGGTCAAACATTTTGGATATCCTTCCACAAGCTTCTCACAATAGTTGGTAGGAATCTCCCATTCCTCCTGACAGAACTGGTGTAACTGAGCCATGTTTGTAGGTCGCTTTGCTCGCACCTGCCTTTTCATCTTTGCTCATAAAGTTTTGATAGGATTGAGATCAGGACTTTGTGACTTGACTTGGTTATCCTTACGCCACTTGGTAACCAGTTTGGCTGTATGCTTTGGGTCATTGCCCATTTGGAAGACCCCTTTCCGCCCAAGCTTTAACTTCTTGGCTGATGTTTTGAGATGTTGCTTTGGTATTGCCACATAATCTTCTTTCCTCATGATGCAATCTACTTTGTGAAGTGCACCAGTCCCTCCTGCAGCGAAACAACCCCACAACATGATGTTTCACAGTTGGGATGGTGTTCTTAGGCTTCCAAGCTTCTCCCTTTTTCCACCAAATGTAACAATTATTATGGCCAAACAGTTCCTTTTTAGTTTTGTCAGACCACAGGTCTCCAAAAATGTAGGTCTTTGTTCTTGTGTGTATTTGCAAACATTAACCTGGCTTTTATATGGTTTTTTTTGGAGTAGTGGCTGCTTCTGGGCAGAGTGGCCTTTCAGCCCATGTTGATACAGTACTCGTTTCACTGTAGACAATGACACAATCTTACCAGCTTCTGTCAGCATCTTCACAAGGTCTTTTACTTTTGTTCTTGCGTTGAAATGCACATGTTGAACTAAAACACATTCATCTCTGAGACACAGAACCCATCTCCTTCCTGAGCGGTATGATGGCTGGACATTCCCATCGTGTTTGTCAGGGCTGTGGAGTCGGAGTCGTGGAGTCGGAGTCGGTGTCGGTGGCTATTTTGCAGGAGTCGGAGTCGTCATAAAAGGGACCGACTCCCAAAATATATAACAAGTTGGTCCAGTAAGTTCGATGCAGCGCAAAGGGCAAGAGGAATTGGGTCCAGCCAGTGCTACTGCTCCCATATCTTCAGCCTTATCACATGAGGAGTGTAATTGATGGCATGGAGCAGGCAAAGCGCTTCCACAGAGGGAAAGATTCTGCTCCCAGGGCAGAGAGATTTCAGCAAAATTTTTCACCTGCTTTCAAAGTAGTAGAAGAGTTCAACCATTCATCAAAACTGACTGTGGCTGAGGCAATTCCTTTATACCCTGACAATGTTAGAGATGTTGCCCCTGTGGTCACAGCTTTACCCCCAACCCAAGTTAGTGTAGAGATCGTTCTCTAGCCTGGAAATAATGAGATCAGATGTGAGGTCATGTATGCAGGATCTGATGGAAGCAATATTATTTCTCAGAACAAATTCAGAAACTCCACCAATGGTCCTGCAGTGTTTTGCATATTTACAATTTTTTGTGTCCTAAAGTCATATCCAATAAATATATTTTACACTGACAAGCAAAATGGTAACAATGGTTTGAACTTGTGACTTTCAGGCTCCATATCTCACCATCCACTACAGCTTTGTACATGAGGCTACTGTAATTTTATATACAGTCATCTTAAATCTTATACATAAGTTTGACTTGCAAGTATTTAGCATCTGCTTAGTTATAGTTTTGCTCCTAAAAATCAAAGTGTTAATTTTTATTATTTTGTTAGTATTTGGGAAATCCACCTTTTGGTTTTCAGTACCGCCTGAATCCTTCTGGGCTCTGGATCAGATTCAAGCACATAGTGACCAAAATCTGATCCCAGGTCTCTTCTACACATTCCCAATGTTGGTGCAGACTGGACCTGGATACAAATACAGCTTTTTCTTCAACTCTACCCACAAGTGTTTAAAAGATCAAAACATTGTTACCCTTTTGCTTGTCAGTGTCTGTTCTTCCTAAATAGCTTGATTATTTTATCATAAGGTAATAAACAGCCTGATGTTACCACTTTACTACAGTAAAGTTATCACTTAAACATGCGCCATGTATGAGGGAGTCAGGAGTCGGAGTCAGGAGTCAGAGTCAGGAGTCGGAGGTTTGGGAAATTGAGGAGTCGGAGTCGGGGCTTCGGCTTGCCGACTCCACAGCCCTGGTGTTTGTACTTGCATATAATTGTTTGTACAGACAAACAAGGCACCTTCAGGTAGGAAATGGTACCCAAGGATGAACCAGACTTGAGCAAATCCACAGTTCTCTTCATGATATCTTGGCTGATTTCTTTAGACTTTCCCATGAGGTTACACACAGAAGCAGTGTGTTTCTGATGTGCATTAAGAAAATACATCCACAGTGATGTCTCTAACTCAGATGTTGCCAATAAACCTATCAGAAGCTTCCAAAGACATGACATCATCATATGGGCTGTCCCAAATTGTTTAAAAGCATAGTAATCCTAGTGTATGTTAACCTTTGGATTTGCAGTAAGTAATGAAAATGCCTTAAAAACTTCTCATTATTCTGGCATTTGGCAAATATAAATAATTTTGATAATCGTAATTGACCTAAAACAGGTAAGGTTTATTCTGATTTCATGTCAGATAGTGAGGAAAACATGCATATAAAGCAGGACAACCATTTATTGAATTGCCACATGGAACAGTACATTTCTCCTGGGAATTAGTTGATAGCGGCAACTTCAGCTGATCAGATAATTCCTACAGTGGATCCCATAATTAAGAGGTTGAGGAGACAACCATTGACCGTACCATATAAAGTACTGGGAAAACAAAAAAATAATAATTCTTGGTGGAGTGAAAAGTGAAAAAAAATGTAATTGCGCCTTTTCTGTGGGGGTTAAGTTGTTATGGAATTCACTGTTCTGTAGAAATAATGTGGTATCTGTACCAAATTTGTAGAGTTTATTATGTTTTAGTACTTTTAGGCTATGTCACACGGCGTAATTGCGGGGCGTACAGTACGGCCCGTAATTACACTGGCTGTTTGGGAGTCGCACTGATCGACGTGTACTACCGCGATGCAGGGGGGCCGGCAGCCCGCCGCCCCATAGACTCTCATTACTCGCGGCGCGTAAGCTCTGCGAATAAGTGACGTCACTTATCGCCCCTGGCGTACAATGCGATCATAATGTACGCCCAGGGAGAGGAGGAGTAATCCATAGTTCTCTATGAGAACTGTGGATTACTATAATTTCGGCGCGCATCTCGGTTGTATTAAAGTGCAAATACGACGCCAAATGCACGCCAAAATTACCCCGTGTCCACATACCCTTAAAAAAAAAAAAAAAAAACGGTTTTCATTTTTTTAAATCAGCAACCAGTAACTTCTTTTTCCCCATTTATGGCCCCGAGTGTCGCTCGTTTTTTGCAGGGTGAAGTGTAGTCTGTATCGATACCATTATGGAATACATGTGACATTTTGATTATTTTATTTACATTTTTGGGACTTGAACTGACCAAAGAACTCAAAATTTTGGTTTGGGGAATTTCTTTTTTTCTACAGGACAAGCAATTTTAAGAGATCGTTATCTTAAAGAGATTTGTTATTTAAAAATGGCAAGAAAGGGATGTTTTATCTCCGACCCCGGCTTCTAGTAGCAGGTACTGGCGGTAATTCACAGACTTTACCTGCTGCGTATATAGCAGGATTGATAAGTGAGCCTGCTCCATACTCTCTTAATAGCACAATGATGTACATTGCATTAAGAGGTTAAAATAAAATAGAAAGTTGCATTAATAACCATTCCCTATATGACAATTGATAACATTTATTTGACACTTCCTTTTACAAACCGAAGCTATAAAACATGCAATGCCTTGAGGAATAGTGGATTAGGAACGGCCTGTGTTCTCGTGGCAGATTAATAGGACAACCAACACAATTGGTTACTGAAATGCGTGTACGATCAAAAGAATAGGCGAATACTATATAATTACATAGAAAAGGGTTTTCTCACATCAATGTTTCACTGAGTTTTAGCAGTTTTACACTTACTCTGTCGCCTCAGGCTGTGAGTGGTTCTACAGCAGTGATTATTCAACTTCTAGTGAGCCATTACTCTAACAGAGCAGGAGATTGTTATCTCTGTCAAGATAACAGATACAGCCAAGCTTTCAGTCTTCACAGCACATATACCTTTTGTTTTCAGAAGCTAATCTTGTTAGATATAATTAGTTTATTTTGATCTCAGTCTCTCAATGGGGTGCTGTCACTCCCTGCTCTCTGCTACTCTCAGATAACAGATGTCCATGTGGTATGAAAGTAACCATAGAAATTTGTGTGCAATTCAGAGCACTTAAATAACTCTCTTATCTCATGATTAAAAGTAAAATCTATTGACCAATGTATTTAGAAAAAGTCTAAATTTAACCATCCCTTTATGTTGAAAGCTAATCTCTGTAGTGAGAAAACCTCTTTAAGCAACTGCAAAATATTTTCTTCACTTTAAACTATGCCAAACATTTGCAATATATAAGTAACTACTTTAAACACATTTGCTAAACAGTATGATTTCTATATAGTAGATCCCCCATATATAAAATCAGATATATAAAAGTCTTTTCTTCACCAACATGAAAGACTACAAGAGAGCTATAAGCTGGGTTCACAAAGCTTATCTTGAGCCAATAGGTTCACTAAAGTCGATCGGCCTTATTTATCAAAACTGTCTAATAGACTGTCTTTGTTGCCCATAGCAACTAGAGGCCAACTTTAACGCTGATTGGTTGTTGTGGGCAATAAAGCCAGTCTTACTGTTAGGCTATGTTCACACGGCTTAATTGCGGGACATATTTCGCCCCGCAATTACGCTGTGTGTACGGGGTCGGGGCGGGGGGACGGCAGCCCGTCGGCCCAATAAACATTCATTATTCTCGGCGCGTATACGCGGTGAATAAATTACATGTCAGGCATGCAGGTTAAAATGGGGTATTCGGGGGGAAATAGGGGTGG